>CAEGAF010153150.1:0-44707 GCA_903067075.1 Micropoecilia bifurca
AATGAATACTTACTGTGGTGATGAATGTGTGTGAAAAATGTGCAATGTAATGTTAGCCTTTCTTTATAAGTCTCTTGTAATCATAAAGTTCATTACTATAATTTTCAACACTAGTTACTTAAAGTTTGTGCAATTTTGTGAAATGTTTTGTAAAAGTGTTGTTCAATACATTTTGAGTTAAATTTCAAATTTCACAATGTCCTTGTGCTTCTTTACACCAAAACAAAGGGAAGACATGATATTTTGGTTATTTATAGCTAAGTATGCTATAATTTTAATGGTCCGGCCCACGACGTCTACCTAGGGGTCATATGTGGCCCGCGATGTGAAATGAGTTTGACACCCCTGCCCTAGAATGTTTTAAATTATGTAGTGATGCAGAAGATCTTCAGCCTGTGCTTGTAGTAAACTTCACTGAAGATCAGTTTGCAACAAGGATTGGAGTTTCAAAGTTTTTATTGTGGCTCTCATATCATTGCCTGGTGGTCAATTCAAATTCAGTTCAAATTCAAAAATACTTTATAGATCCCAAATGGAAATTAAATGTTGTAACTTATATTAATTCAAATTCTTTTCATTATTGTAGATAGTGATGACTGTTGGCAGGAAAGATTTCTGTTTTACAGTGAATGCAATGTGAGTGAGTGAATGTAAAGTCACGCAAGTGCGAATCTCCTTTACAGATATTATTATTCACAGTATCCAGTCAAGCTCATATGGGCATTAGCCCATATGAGCTTTATTCATTCCATATTCCATATTCCTTTCATTCCCTTCTTCACTGCCCTTCTATTCTTCTGTGTGTATTACCTCCCTTCTGCTACTTTCTTTATATCCTACTTTTCTTCCAATTTTATTTTTTGTCTTTCATCTTTCTTTCTCTCCCGTGTCCTTTCTTCCTTCTACTTTCTGGTTTTGGCAAGTTCCATACTTAAATTCTGTTTTGATTTTCTGTATTTTCTGTTTATTTAAAATGAATGCTAAGGGCTGAGAGCTCTTGAAGTTTGTCTGAAAAAATATGGACTCTTTTGATAAGGAATGTGTAGGTGCCCTAACTTTTGTCCTTAATCACAAACGTGAGACTTTACAGGGATCGTTTTCATCACCATAAAGGCCGAAGTGCTAAAGAAATATTATCCCAACTATTGATTTTCTTTGTTTTTGTTGGTTTAAAAAATATTCTTCTTTGTTCATTTTCAGTTGTTCAATGATTGCATTTAATATGTTTGATTGCTTTGCTCTGCAGTGGTGAAATATGATAAATATAAACTTGATGAATTCAGGAAGAGCAAAGAGTAGCCAAAAAAAGTTTTATTCCATTTTCTAGACAGGATAGTACTGTAGCTAGAGGAAAACAGATATATGGCACCATTATCCATCTCTGAGGTCACATCGTAGAGAACAAACTTCTTGGTTTGAGTGAGATCGATCTGCAACCACTCTGTGCCACGTCAACCTGTCAGAGAGACAGATGGGCAGAAGGAGTTCTTTCCCACAGAGAAGTGTTCGAAGTGTCACGGCCTCGTTTGGGAGATGACAGACAGTGTATGTGTGAGTGTGTGACGGCTAAATAAGACCGCTGAGAGGTCTCGGGACGTTCAGCCTGACCTTTCATTTTACCAGAGTGCATTTCACTGTGTGCATCTGACAACAACTTTACAGGACTTCTTCTTCCTGACCTCTTGATGGGTCTGTGTGTATGTAGCTGAAGGTGGATATTGGTTCTCAATCCCCCATGAAGTCTTTAAGAATTTTTTTTCATTATTATTTTTCTGTTCAGCCCTTGTTCTCAGGGCTCATCATCTTGCATATTTTAGATGTCTCTGTTTCACTACGTGTTTTCCTCCTTAGCATGCCATGAAATCTTGTGGTAGCTTGTTAATCATCCTTACATTTAAGTAAGGAGTGTGGCAGCCAAAGCATTTTCAGGTGTTTAAATGGCCTAATCAAAGCTGAGTTTAGTCACAGTACATTGAGAATTATATGGGGGTATTTGAAAGTTAATGTATCTAACCAGTGCTCAAATTAGTTTATGAAGAACGGTTAAAAATGTCATTTTCTAGATGTGAAAAGCTAGACGAGATTTATCCCAAATGTAAATACAAATGCACAGCACAGTTTTCAAGATTTTTTGATGACAACTTCAGAAAACCTTGTATAATTTACTTCCACTCACAAATATGCAATACTTTGTTGTGCCATCACACAAAATGTAGTGGCTAAAACATTGTGGCTGTAAGTGGACAAAAAGTCTAAAAAGTATACCTTTTGAATGCCTTATGGTATTATGTATCTTATGGTAATAACAAAAGTACATGAAAAACTATTATACACAAACAGGCACAGTACAGTTGAACCGAGATAAACGTTGACCTTTTTTTTCTCCACACTGTGAGTAAAGTCTACAACGTGGGTGTTTCAGGCTTGCAAACAACTCTGAGTGAATGATAACTGTTTATGTTGATTGTGTAAACCCTCAACTGTTTGCTCACAAGTTTGCCATTCTGTGTTCACAATGAATTTGCGCTAACTCCACAGAAAATTTGTTTCAAGTAGTGATAAATGGTTTCCAGACAAGAGTCACAGGGTGGAAGAAGTTGGAATGTATATGATTAATGTCAAAGTCAATGTCAAATTTATTTATACAGCAATTTCAAAATAATAGATAAAGGGGAAAATAAAATAATTTTTAAAATCATTTATAGTTTATTATTGTTATTGCATTTAATTGATCAGTTTTTACGTTTAGAATTATTTTTTTTTTCTTTTGTCTTTTAGACATTATTGAACTACACCAGATTTCTGTTTGTATTTGTGTTTATATAGGCCACATTTCAATAAATTGCTTATTAAATATTTTAAGGGAAAATTCAGAAAAAATAGTGTTCAAGGAAAATCCCTGTTCAAGAGCAACTGTTTTTCCTCGGTAAACAATCATTTTAGTTTATGGTGATTTTTAGTATTGATAAAAATAATCATGATGGATTTTTAAGCCTTATATTTACCACAGTAGCACACAGAAAGGTTCAAAGTCTCGCCACAAATAACAGAAGCTTTTGTTCTCCATTTATTTGAATGATTTATTTCAGAATTTAAATATAGCATAAGAAATGTAAGCTTTGTATAGACTTTGTTGCATGTCTGGACAGACCCATTTCTATATTTGTTGTGGTGTGTATGTGACAGTTTGTTTAGTATTTATACCAGTGTTCGTCAGAAGGTGAGGGGCAAACAACAGGCCACCAAGTCAGTCTATAAGAAGAAAATCTCCAACAACATAAACAAAACCACAGTCATGAGTCTCCTTTGGCGTGACGAGGTCAAACCCCTAACTCCTTGAAGTCAGGCGGCAATTGTGCTCCTGGTTTGGAAGTATTGTCTTTCCTGGCTGTGGGTTGTGCTGCAGGGTGGATACTCACTTTTAGTGAAACACTTGTCTAGATTAGGCCTATTAGTTGAGCAGTTAATCATTGCTGTTTAAATGAAAATACAGAAATGAAATTGCATCTGAAAACAATATTATAGGTGCCTAATCAAGACCTTACAGCAGTTTTCCCTCTGAACATCTCTTTCACTAAATTCCACTCGCTCTCAGTTATTTCTAAAGGTCTCTGTTTGTGTTTCTGCTTCAGGCATTGAGTAAATACCTTTAGTGGAGTAGCTGAGGTATTTACCCCCTTCCCACCTTCTTTTACCCATTACCTCCTCTAATGACGTTTACACATCTGCTTAGAAGGAGAATCCACTCATCTATCTGTCTCTTTCTGTCTCTTTCTGTCTGTCTTCTTTAGAGACCTTTTGCAGTGCAAGAAAAAGAAAAACACTAAGGGAACAGATTAGCATCTTTTATTCTCTTTCAGCACTGTGTTTTAGAATTGTATGTACAGTACCTTGCAAAAATGTTCCTACTCCTTAAGGTTTTTCTCATAATATTACAATTACTTTACAACCAATAAATCAACAGAAACTAGTAACCAACAAACAGAAGAAGATGACTCGGGGACTTGAAAATCCTTTACAAATACATATCTGAAAGCTGTAGTTACATTCAACTGCCCTGAAAAAATACCTTCTACTTTCTTCACTTACACATCTTTGGGGTATGGCTCTGCCAGCTTTGTACATCTAGAGCAGGGGTGGGTAAACTTGGTCCTTGAGGACCGGTGTCCTGCAACTCTTAGATGTCTCCCTGGTCCAACACACTTGAATCCAATAGCTTAATCAACGTCTAAGTGAAGTCAAGTTCTCCAGAGTCCTGCTAACGACCTCATTATTTGACTCAGGTGTGTTGAAGTAGAGATACATCTAAAAGTTGCAGGAGACCGGCACTGGCCCTCAAGGCCTGGAGTTGCCCACCCCTGATCTAGAGACTGAAGTCTTTGGCCATCTATTCTTTTCAAATCATCTCAAACTCTGTTATATGGACGAGGAACATCACTGAACAAAAGAAATTAAGTGTTGTCCAAGATTCTTCATCAGATTCTGATCTGACCTTTGACTGGGCCACTATAACCAATGAAAATGCTTTGACCCACACAATTCAGCTCTGGCTGTATTTAGGGTGGTGTTTTCTTTTTTATGTCTGCTGTGTCTTCTATGGTTGTGACAAATGGAACTACTACTTCCTTTTCTTCCTGACAACAATGGCTTTCTTCTTGCCAGATTTGAAGAGTGTACAACTAATATCTCTCCTCTTGACAGATTCTTCCACCTGCGTCTCTGCAGCTATTTAGTAATTAGATGAGCACTTAAAGCAACCGGTTGCACTCGAAGGTTAAAGATAAAGGGAGCCGGAAAGAATAAATGCCACATTTGGACTTTTGTACCAATCATATAAAATTGTATGGATTGGTGTCCTCAACGTCTTGTGATTCTCCTGCCACAGTCACTTTTGTAGAGGTTATGCTAATTCTAATTTTCACAAGGAAAACATTTTAATAAAGTCTCAGTCTGACATAATTTTCTTCTTTGCTGAAATAAACACTTGGTGTTTGCAGATAAATTGCTTGTGTTCTTTTGACTTATTTTTAGAGGGCCAAAAAAGTAACTTGATCATTAACTCTAAAGAGTTTTCCCTGAACTTTTCAACTCCTCACCTTCCTATGTCTCTTTTTGTTTTTACTTAAGTTAATGCTTCCGGTGTTTTTGGAGTTCTTTCTACACACACAGCTATTCAGACATTCTCTACTGACAAGCACATTCTCTCTTGACTCTGGTGCTGCCTAGCAGTCATGTCATCTGGCTTTATTTTCCTGCTGACTGAAGTTCACTGCAAAAAACATAGAGATGTACACATGTGGACATGGATACAAAGACGACTGTACCTGTCATCTCTGTTGAATAGAATTACCGTTGCCTCATTTTGTTCTGTGTGTCTATCACCTCTATTCCCTCTGGGCTGATGACTCAGTGGGCTCCTGTGGGACTTCGTATGTCGGTGTGAATGAAAGGTTTTCGGCCCACTGCTTGGCGCCACTTTGCCCGCCCTTTCTTCGTTTCTGCCAAGCACTCTTTCTTTTAATGAGACAGTTCAGGTTCTCTGTACTCGCTCCTGGGCTAAGGTTCGTGTTGTGTGTATCTGTGTCCACGTGTAAGTGTGCACACCGCTGCAAGGCTTTTTCAACTCTTCCACTATGAAGAAGCGGGTCTTCACAGTAGGTCGAGTTCTGCGTTGCCTCAGGTCCTCTAGAAAACCACTGAAGTAGAGCGACTTAAAGAAAGACCGACTGTTGGGATGAAAAGAAAAAGAACTTGACCTGAACATGCCCCAGAGGACCCATTAGTGACACTTAGTAAGGGGTTTTTCCTCTAAACTGATTCCAGTGCCAGTTTAGATGTAGTTCTAGGTTAAAATAATTTTTTAATGTTTTCACCACCAGACCTCTAACTGCTACACAACTCTTTTCTGAGCTTAGATAACTAAACATCCTCCTCAATGTCAATTGTCCCCTGACTGGGACTTTCATTGTTGTGACAAAATTTTTAGTTGAATTTGCACTGAGGTCTTTTCTGTCAGTCAGTTGTATATAGTCTAAGCCTTCATTTTGTACATTTGTCTTTTAAGTACTTGGTGTCATTATTTTGTTTCGTTCTTTAAGAAATGTTGTGTTCGGATTTGTTCACTTCAATTTACTCTTATAGATTTGGTCTGTCCATTTGTATAAAAAGGTAGACATGTAGATGCCCTAAGCTGTTTGTCTCTCCTGCATATGTGCTTAGTTTGTACATAAGTTTGTATATTTTTCACTTAACAGATAAGAATGTCAGTCATAAGTTTGTTTACTGCATACTGTCTGTTACTGAAACATGGTAAAAACACCAGATTGCTTCAGAATGGTACATATTGACTTGTAGAGTTAATTGTCCTACCCACCAATATATCCACACAATTTGTTGTTTTCGCAATATCACGTAAGAAAAAAAGTTAGGCGCATCAGGGCAACCAGCACAAAAAGTTAGTTTCATCATATTGCTGTAACGTAATTGGCCTTCCAATTTGGCCTTTGAAGGAGGCAGCCCCTGAACAACTTGGGGTGCGTTCACAATGCAGCCTGAAGTGACCCAATTCTGATTTTTTGGAAATTTCCAATTTGAATGCGGCCTGGATGTTAGGTCGCATTTGAATCGGATACGTATCGGATATGGGTCACATTCGAAAAGAATCCGACCTGTGCAGTTCACACTGTCATGAAAAGATTGACTACAGGTCACATTACGTCAAAAAAAAAATCGGAATTGGGTCACTTCAGGCTGCAGTGTGAACGCACCCCAATGCTTTATATAATTCACCATAATTTCACAATAAAACTGAATTGCCTTTGCAGATAAATAAATTGTGTTGAGTTAAACAGCAAACTACCTGCTTAGTTTTAGAGAAAAAATGACTTCCTCCTTATCGTTTTCTTTTTTTTAATGTTAGCGCTTTTAAGATTAGAGACTTATGGTATTTATCTTAACTCTTCCCAGGCAACTCTCCCAGCTTTCTTCTTGCTATTTTAATAATTGATAAATTTATCAATTATTCTGACGCTTAATTGACTAATTGGATTTTAAAAATTTGCACAGATTTTCATTTAACCACTTAAATCTTTTTGCACAATATTAGAAATACATTAAAATATACAAGTAAACAAATAATTCAGTTCCCTTTTTAAGGAAGAAAATAAACATTTTATTGCCTAAAATGCATTACCATAGCATTCCTTTAATAAGTCTGCACCATGTGAAGATAAAACTATGCAACTTGAGGAGTTCTGGCTTAAACATATTACAGACAATTTGTTTTTATCTTAAATGCAAAATGAATATATTTTTTATGGTTTTGGGTTCAACAGTACTCTGAATATGTTGGGGGTGTTTGGGGGTTTCAGTAAATGGCTTTTTTTTGAGTCTGAACTCTCCAATTAACAATTAATTGATTATTTCTAGTTATTACATATTTTAATTACTACTTCATGCACTAAAATGTTTTTATTATTTTGTAAAATGCTTTGTTATGGTGTGATTGAGAAGCAGCATTTAAAGATATACAAAAGCATGGACAGATGGTTCCATTCTCGTCTGGGGTTTCTATGGAAACCAACTGTAAACAAACACTTTCAGACAACTGTCAGATACAACACCTGCTCATCAGAGGTGAGACAGAAGAAAACTGCTAAAGTTATGGAGGAGAAAAACAACAACCCTGTCAAGAATCCTCCGTTACCTTCTTACAAATTAGCCAAGCTGCTGCATGACTCTGAGACTGAGAAGAAGGTGCTGGCGTCACAAGTTGAGGATCTGAAGGTTCAGCTTCAAACTGCCAAGACTCACATTGAAAACAACAAAGAAACAACCGGCAAGCTCGCTGCCAAGCTGCAGGCGCAAAGAACGGAGATGGAGCACCTCCACCTGCAGATCAGAAAGATTGACAAAGCTCTCCAGAATGCAAGAGGAGATTGTGACTCAACCCAGCAACGAGGTAACCGCAAGAATCACACAATGGCATCAGGGAGACGCAGCAACTTAAAGATGTTCAGTGAGCCACAAGACATGTTGATGAAAGAACTGAATGACTGCAGAGATCAGTTCAAGGAGTTTCTAGAAAGCAGAGCCCACATTGAGCAAGCAAAATTGCAAGAGATCCAGAAGATCTTAAGCAACATTAACGTACTAAGAGACTTGGAAGACTTAAAAGTCGCCTACAAGGCAGAGAAAGAAAAGAACCTTGCTCTTCAGCAAGAACTGGAGCATATTCAAGTGCATCTCAGGCAAGAGGACAGATTTCACGCACAACGGGCATTAGCAGATCTGTTTCTCATCCGAGAGCTGAGGGCCATCATAGAGGAGCAGCAGAACAACGTCCACGAGATGAGGCCGCTGCTTAGCACCACCGAAGACATGGAGGCGCTGACCCTCGGAGAGGACACGCTGGAGCTGCTGGAGCAGAGTTATAAGGCTGCGGAGGAGGAAAACGACCCCACGTCTGACTCGCAGGGCTCCAAGCTTCAGGCAGATTCCAGTACCTCGGACGAACTTCAGGCAAAAAACAAGAAGCCGTTGAGGAAAACCTTCCATCGCTTCCTGGGATGGAAAAAGTCCAAGAAGGTTTTGACGAAGCCCAAATCCAGTGGAGACAGCATCTCCAGCCTAAATATCTGCTATTAAAAACCAGCATTTTTATTCTCTTTCTATGTTTTCTACAATTATTTTAGCCGGAGTTACTTATCTTATAAGCAGAACATTTCTCAGGTATTGCATGTGGGAGATTTACAGTTCAGTTTTGTTTAGTTCTTGGCAGTAGTGTTCACTTAACCTAAATCAGGCCAGGTGTTTAATCACACCACTTACAGGAAATGATAGTGTTCATTTAAATTGATTATTTTTCTGAGATACATCTGGCTTTTTAGTGCAGTCTGTGATTTTTTTTAATAGAATATAGGTCAGAAATTTAAAGGTGTCACTCAGGAAGCGTAATAAGACTTCCAAAATTGTTTGACGTTCATTGTCATTTTAAAGCAAATAATTAAGTTCAAGTTTACATTGCCTGAGCCAAACACTTTTATCTGATAAAAGGAAATTGGTCAAAAGGAAAAACAACATTTAACATACTGGTTGATTGTGGAGTACCAGTGTCACATCCCACAGTGAAGCCAGGTAAACATTTACATGAATGTATACACATAAGCTGTGTATAAATTCTATGGGACAAAATAATCCCATAGAATTGACTATGAGGCAAAATAGTCAACTGTTTGGTCTCAATTAGAAGAAATATGTTTTATGCAAAAAAAATTCAGAGTAGGTTACAACAGTTGTGTAAATAAGAGAAAGCTCAAAATAAATCGACCTGTTTTTTTCTAGTTTATAGTAGGATTTCCGTACCACTTAACAGAGAGAGATACAAAACCCAGACAATTCAAAGTTTAAATATGTGTTAAAAGGCTTATTTATCAGAGACAAGAAAGTAAATAACTGATCAAATGTAAAGGTTGGAGACTTAAGTCTGGGAAGAAAAGTATCAAATCTACCTGGAGCCAGGAAGGTGAGGGAATGACAATGCGTTTGAAGCCTGGTGAAGGTTTGTGGGTGAGCTGCAGGGTGAATGTGAATGCCATAAGCCTGTGACAGCCTGGTGTCAGTCACCTTATGGCAGCTCTTTAACCCGGGAATTTATCGCATCGCTCTCGTTGCTGTGATGTGGTCACTCCATCGCCCGAAAGCAAGGCCTCAGACATGTGTGACTGGTGTTTAGTCTGCACATTTCTGCATTCAAGGCCAGAGATGCTCACTGGTGAGAGGAGATTCTTGAGATGTCAGCCTGATTCTGTCCTTTTCCCTCTCTGTGTTCTAATAGATCCTTTCATAATCATAAAATTTTAACTACGTTTGTAAGTACTTTCCTTCTGACGCTAATGAGTTTCTGTGGACCAGTGTGATAACCCTGAATACCACAGTTTCACAGTACCACAGTATTCACATAAAATTTGCAAACAAAAATGTGTAATGTAGCCTAAAGATATTCCTATTGGGACTTTGACTAACGATTATTTTAGAAATCTACTGTACACATTATTCTATCTATTAATCTATTAATCAGTCAATTAATCTGATTAATTCAAATTCAAAAATACGTTCATCATCAAACACACACATCCTGACAACATAATTATTTGTAGCTAAGGATACTTCTACAGCTAAAGAGGTTTTTCTAACATTAACATGACAACCTTTCTTAACATCAACACAGTGTAAATCGATTTGTTGACTACGGATTAAGTGATTAATAGTTGGATAGCAAACACTGCTTAATAGGAGAATTTTTCAGAATTTGAGTCTGATTAAGCTGAAACTATGCTAACTATACTTGAGGAGTTCTGGGTTTGCTAGATGCAAAATGCATTTTTTTTGCAAAGTATTGACTTAATTTCTAATTGAGTAAAATTGTTTTTTTTGGGTCTTTAGTTATTGATTACTCAATTACTTAATTGACTGATGATTAATCGATTACTAAATTAGTTGACAATGAATTGACAATGAATTTCTATATCTACATTAAATGTTGAAAATCTGCCTAAAATGGTTTTAAAAAGTCTGAAATTCGCAAGTTAAAAATTATTTTAATATGCAAATAGCACAGGACCCTTTTGATGCAATATATCAGTTTTATATAGAAACACATATCCAGTCACTCTTTTTTAAAAGGTCCCTTCTCTTTGTAGGTTTCGCGGAAACACCAACAGCAGCAGATGTTCTCACACTCAGTATTCACCCAGAGGGGACGGAGATAGGAGAGCAGAGAAAGAGATGCAAAGAGCAGACAAGGTCACAGTTCCTGTGGACTGTCTTTGAAAGCGAAGGCAAGTGTACCCTCCCCTCCTCCTCCTGCCCTTTGATGTTAAAGCAGTCTCTTTAGTACTCCAAAGATGGTATACAATAACCTCAACCCCCTCCAACCCTTCACCCAGCCCCTCTGCACAGTTTGTACACACACAGGTAACCCGCAGCAACTCCAGCCAGAAATCTGAATAAAGTGTGGCAGCTCTCCAGAACCGCTGCAACATGCTGGGTGTGTTTATTTGTACATCATGCTGTGTCTGGCAGGAAAAAAATAATAGGATCTATCATTGAGGTTACAAAAGGTTGATTTGGAAGAGCAGCTGCTGTTTTAGAAGCATAATACTGTACATAAAGTATATAATTAAAAAAACAAACCATTTTAGGAGCTTAAAGGGGCAGTATTATGTTAAAATGAAATTTTTGAGCTTTCCATCATGTTATTCTCATCAAAACATACTTGGAGTGTTGCCTTGATTGCTTTATGCATGTTTGAGAAATTCTTTAATTTCCATGGCAACCATTCAGCTGTGCAAAACGCAAGGGTGAACCAAGCAGCGCCTTTGAGACGCAGCTCTTCCTTGCAGCTGCAGTTTTTAAGCTCCCAAGCTTTTGCCTCACAGAGCCCCCTCAGCTCCTTCAGACTAGCCAGCAGCAATTACCAAACACCTCATGGAATGGCACATCTGTTGAGCTCATTATGTAAGCTAGCATACTTCTCAGCTAAACTCTGGTAAAAATGTCATGAACATTCACAAAACCTAAAAGCAGACATATAGCACGATACCTGACACTGCCACCACAGTAGCTAAGCTGATAGTGATGTCTTGTAGTTTTTTTTTCTAATTGTACTCTTATGCTTTGTTCTTGTTCCAAGGTTAACTGACTGCAGCATAGCCTGTGATAAAAATGGAGTGGTAGCACGAAACCATCTAACCTGCTGCACCTTTATTAGGTGATTTGAGGAATGCAACCTGCTTTGTCTGAGCTGTCAGCTCTAAAGTGTGTGTCTGTCAATGCCTCCCTCTGATGGGTCACCACCCTTGATCTTTCCCAGTGTTGGGACTGAGATCATGTAATTTTTTGTTGTTGTATTTTTCACTTGCAACATAGCCTTTACTCTTTTCCCTTCGTCTCACCAGGAATACAAGTGTAACAGGAAGAGGAGGCAGCGCTGTGGCACATTATCGAGTTCCAGAGCACTGGTCATATTTACGTGAATCACACCCTTGACTGATATTACTAAAAATACCAATACTCCAAGTAATTGCTCTTTGCTGGCAGTCACACCCACAGTGTAGGTTTGAAACATTTTAAAATCACCTGAAGAGACTAAATGTAATCCTGATTTAGTAGAGATTGGATTCTCAAAGACTCACAAAACAAAGATAAAAAAATGTAAATAAAGTGATTCCAATAATAAGTCACACTCAAGTTTAAGTTACAGGTTCAAAACATGTACATGTTATTTGACTTCATGCTTTCAATCTAAAGTCCTTTTAATTAGATGACGTCAAAAATGTCTCAAGAAACATGACCTTTGACCAGAGAAATGCTGCTGCTCCCTTGACTGTCTGTTGTGCTAAAAAAAGGCTCCAACATTTTTTTGTTTGTTTTGCTTACTGTAAAACAAATTTAACTGTCATGAAGCGGAAGGGCTGTTTATAAAATAGCAGCTGACAAACAAGGAGCTACATGCCAAATAATTTTTTTTCTGTCTAATTTTTAGTAAAGAAAACTTTTTAAAATTTCTTTCAATTTATTTTTCAGGTGGAATTCAGTCATAATATTGGCAGAATATCCCACTAATTGATGCATAGTTGTAATTTTTTGTTCCTGGTTTCACTGTTTTATTTACTTGTATATTCAATAGTGAATGTAATTTATTTCAATAATTCCTTCTACTTTCTTGGTTTTGCACATATCGTCTAGAATTGTGAACAACAGAAAGTTCAACAAACAAATCAAATCAAATCAAATCTAGTAAACCATAGAAGTTGAAAACTGGTAATTGTAAAAGAAATAAATACTTTTTTTGAACTGACCACAAAACTAAGGACATATCCTGATAAAAATATATCAGCTATATTTTTATTTTTGTTAAAAATAAAAAGGCCATTGGAAACTCAAAAAACAAATCAAGTGATTGTTGGATACAGTGGGAGGACACACCAAGGCATATCTGTAGATTTTGTAATGATTAGCTATAAAGTTGCAGAATTTATTGAAGTATTTCAGGTGAGAAGTACAAACATATTTTCATTTTGATATTAAAGGAAGTGCAGGATATAAAGAATTGCTGAATTGTTGGGGTGATTTTGAGGACTTTACCTATTATATTGTGTCTGTGCTCAATCAGGTAAGAGTTACAAGCCACCTTAGACAGGTTTGGTGTTCATGCTATGCTTGGCCCTTTTACTGAAACAGGCCTGGCCATTTGTGTTCCCATCAAGATATTCAAGTCTGATTGTGTTCGGACTGGCACGACTCACTCTCCATCTTTTATTTGCCTGCTGTCCCCTGCTGCAGACTCTGGTTACACTCCTCCTTCAGATGGCGTTCTGCCTGGCTGAGCTGCACTTATGGTCCACGAAGAACTCGCTCCAAGTTAAAGGTGCCACTTATCACCATGTTCAATCTTCCTAAATCTTATAGAGTCTCTCATTGTCTCTTTTCTTCTTCAACCCACTTGGTCTTGTTCTGGCGGTTCTTGTCAACACTCACTTTGTTTTGACACATTGTCCACACTTATATCTACTTCAGCAATCTGACACTGACTCTTGCTCTACGTAATTCACTTTCTTGTCTGATTAATGCTGTATGATGAACAGTTTTTTCCTGCATAAAATTGTATTCATAATTGTAATTAGCTCGGTAAACACATTACTGATTTCGTTTTTTTACTCAAACCCTACATGTTCAGTACTAGTATTGAGAAAAAAAATTAATGCAAAAGGGCAACTTATTTATTTTTCACTAAAACAAATAATGTGAAATCAGGTGAAAAAGTATTTACTTTGTTTTGATGAACACCCATAATTTTTTTAGGTCATTAAACAAAATATATTGCCCAATTATTTTATTCCTTGGAGAAAGGGAGAGCTTGTGACCAGTGCATATTTTGGCCTGATTGACAGCGCTAAGACCCTCCTCCCGGCTCTGATTGGTTGTGTCTGACTAAGTGGTGTATTATTGCTGGTGACAGTAGAACCACATGGAGGAGGCAGAGGAGGTTGATTTTTCTTCTCACAGATCATCTGTCTCACACTATACTTTAATGATATATTGACAGTGTTAAAAAATATGTAAAAGACATATTTTTTTAAATTAAAAGTTACATACTCTAGCTCTGAATTTGACTAAATGCAACATTTGCCGCAGAAACTCTTTAAGTATGACTAAATATTTGAAAAATATTTTTCTAAAAATATTTTTATATATATCTATTTATATTTATATATCAATAGTTTTTTTTAATTTTTATTTTAACCCCAAAATTTTATTTACAAAATTTGATGTTGAGCCTCTTAAAGAGGCCACAGAAACAAAATAGGCAATCCCCCCATCAAAAACAAAAAACAAAACAAAGACAGGAATATTTATATTGGCTGATCAGAGCATTACCAAACAGTGAGGTAACCAAACACAAACTAACTAAACTAAAAATGAAACAAACAGTACAGGTAAGTTTGTTAGTCGACTAATCATAGATGAAAGAAATCTAAAAGACTGAACTTTAATACAAATCTCTGGCAAAATACAAGAAGCAACTTTGAAGAATATTCAATACTCCTTCTTTTGCAGGAACTCATGGTACAATCCAATTAATCCTCCCTATATTTAGTTGGCCAACATCCTTAGTTTGGCCAAACTCCGGGGGATCGTGAAAGGTGAGAAACTAGTTACAGAAGCAACAATTTGTTATGAAATCACAAACCAGAGGTGAGAAATTAGTTGATTAAGTTTTCTTTCATTTAAAATGAACTCATGAACATCTTTCACTGGTTGCTGTTGGAGAAAAATAAAATTCACCCAGGAACTCCTCTATATGTGATAAGCTTCATGTTTTTATTTTTATTTTTTATGGAACCAATAGAAAACTGCCAGTCTTCTTTTCCACCTGACAGTTTTAGTTGGACTTTTTTGGCAGTTTTTATGCGATACTCTGCTAACCACCTATCAGTCCATCTCTTATGTCAAACGGAAATTCTCTTTTTTTCTTGATTTCACCTTGCTGCTATTTTGTCTTGTCTTTCACAGTCTGCTGAGCTTTCGGCAAAGATAGTGTCTCTCAGAGGCTGTCTGTGGAAATATGTGTGTCTATGCACCTATGTATCTACAAAAGGCTCTGTATCTTAGATGATGGTGACATGTCCCTATTTGTTTGTTATTCCTGCTGTGTTTTGTGTGCTATCTTGGAAAAATATGGAGAAAAAAAAGACCTGGTCGCCAGAGTGTGACCCTCACTATCTTTACTTTCCTCATGTCCACCTAAAAACAAAAAATATGGAATCAAAAAGTATCTTGTTGCTTTACTTTAATGCTGTGTTCTTCATCCACAGCTTTGGTTTCTTGCACAGAGAGATTAAACAACAACAATTCACACATTATCCTGATTTTTAACATTCATCCATCCATCCATTTTCTTACACCCTTTATCCCTTAATGGGGTCGGGAGTTGCTGGTGTCTATCTCCAGCTGGCGTTCCGGGCGAGAGGCAGGGTACGTCCTGGACAGGTCGCCAGTCTGTCGCAGGACTGATTTTTAACAAGGATCCTGAAATCATTTGGCTCTTAATTCTGTTAAACTCCATTTAACAGAATTACAGTACATCTCATTCACTACTATAGTAGTCAGATTTAAACTAATAATTTTTTTTCTGTACATTTAAAAATGTAGAAGTGGGTATTATTAGTGTTTGGCACGGTCACTTTACTGATTAGAAAAAAGATCAGATTTTCAATCTATAACTTGCCAATTTTGTTTTTGTTCCAAATCCTCACAAGTTACTTGTGCCAAACTCAGTACAACCAACACGTTTGACTCAAATCATAGTTTAATAAGACAGATATCCCTTATACTGATCAAATGTTGTTGTTTTTTTGAGAAAAGTTACAAGAAAAATCTCCCCAAAAAAATTCTTGCTAAGCTTTCTGGCATTTAGCAAATAGAAATAATTTTGGAAATTCTAACAAAGCTAAAGAAAGAAAATTTTGGTCGGATTATACTTCAGACAGTGAGAAAAAAATGGCTTTGCATCTTTATACTATGTATATTTTCTTTCAGCTGTATATATATGTATCTCTTTGTGTTTGCACGTATGTGTGTATGTGTACCATCAGCTTGTTATATTAGCATGACCCTGCCTCAGGAGCAGCAGCAGAGGCAGCAACAGCAGTTGAGCAAGTGATAAAGAAGTGATGTGTTGTGCAAATCTAAGACTGGCTGTTTATGGTTTTGGGGGGCCTGCAGGAATAACACTTGGTAAAAAAAAAAACATCTCAGCTCAGCAGTTTGCCGGTGTTGTGTCTCCATATCTATCAGTATGGCTGTTTGTGCTCGTTGCATGCCCTGCATATGTTGACCATACGTTTCTGGATCTGCACATCCTCTGCATCTACAGATTTGTCCCTCAGGTGGGATGGGTTAAGGCACACTCCTGTCGTTATTATTACCTCTCTGCATGTCCCACAATTCTGTCTCTGACTCCCCACTCTGATTCCCCACTCCCCTCCCTTTCCCACCTTCCATATTGGGTCTTATCTAAACCGCGGTGCTAGCAGACAGGACAGGCCTCTAGCTGATAGTGATTGTTTATCCCACGGTGCGAAATTGCTGATCTGTCTTCTGCTTTTTCCCTGACAGCGAGATGCTCATCTCACTTCCTTCTCCTCCTTCTCTCTCTTTCTCCCCTCAGATACAGATATTGGCACCTATCAGTACTACGATAAAGGAGAGCCAGGTAAATAGTGTTTATATTGGATGTCTGTTTGTGTTTCAGATAAGTTGCGTGTGTCTTGTTTTTGGAATGTGTGTGATTTCCCTATATATAAAGAAGAGCTTTTCACTGCCTGCTGACACACAGATTATTGGTCCAGCATGATTCGGAGTCTTCCAGCCGCTAACCACACATACACTTGGTACACACAAAGGCTATTAGTATGAAGGATTTACACCCTAAAACCTTATATACACATGCACATACCACACATACAGATTATAGGGTCTCTGCGGTTCTATCTTTTATACACCCTGTGTTCCTGTTGACCCTGGGGTCCTGCCACGCAGCGATAGGAAAACTAAACTGTTGACTTTCTTCTAGATCACATAGCAAGAAGCCACATGCAGTCCAGCCTTATTTGGCCCTGAGGCCATGAGGCTTTCCGAATAATCAGGAAGTCCTAAAATCGTTCGCCTGCAGCGCTGCAGTAGAATATGGTCTATATCTATATTTTTTACTAAGTAAATGATGCATCTAACAAAAAAGTCCTATTTGTCCTTCAGTCCATATGCTGTGCCTCATAAATTCAATAAAAAGAATATATATGTATATTTTAAGATGAAGATATTTTAGCACTTGCTGCTATATTGATAGAAATAACCCTTGAAAGGTTATTTTATTTCAGTAATTCAATGTTTTAAGAAATGTTAAAGGGGCAGTTATGAAATTATGCAATTTCATAGCATAATCATGTAGCTATGTTGACTTAAGTTGTTATAAAATGCCGCATATACCGAATATGACTAAAAGAAATTTAACTTCCTAATTTAACTCTTTGAAATCAGTCCTCTGCCTCTTTAAAGGCTCTGCCTTCAGCAAGACATCCCTTGTTAACCCTTTAACAATGTTTTTACCACCATTTCTCTTAGAAGTAGCTTGTACAATGAGGTCAGCAGATTTGCAGTTACACAAGGTGTTTGCTAATTGCTGCTGGCTAGTCTGAAGGAGTTGAGGGACTGCTCTGTGTAAAATCTAATTAGTTCACCTTCCTTAAAAACATTATGCAAACTCATTGCCTCAAAAAAAGTTACTTTTTAAAACTTTAAAATGTTAGTATGTGCAAGTTTACACAACTTGACTAACTTGATAATTTTGAGCTGCATTAACATGTGCAATTTTAGTGACCGTAACTTAAGTTAGCTTATTGATTCTGTATGTTGACAATAACTAAAACTTAAGGGATTTAAAAACTAATTATATAAAAAGAAAATGCTTGATTGAAACACTTTTATTTGTTTCTCTGCTCAAACTTTAACAGAAAATATGGAAAACAGTGTCAGTTTTTTCACTTTTTAAAGTGAAACAAACAATCATATTCAAGGCTGAGTGGGGTGGTCATGACAATGAGCATGCAAATCACTCATGGTGCAGTTTTTTTACAAATGTAAATGCTAAAAAATAAATAATACGCGCTCAACTGCCCTGAAAGTGGCTTCATTCTTGATGAACTCACTGCATAGCCTTGGAGTCTACGTTTTCGCCTTAAACATCTCAAACTAATTTTTATTTGCTAGTTCTAGCGATGCTGTTGCGTAATTTAAGTATTGCAAATCTAAAATAACTTGACACATGTTGTTTAGCTGTACATAAAGTAAATAGCTAAGACAAACTGACATTATAAGTTGTATGCAAATAAGGTATGTGGTCCCAATTTTCTTTCATGCTTTTCATTCTAAAGCTGAAGTGGTGCAGTGTTTCTCAAACTCTGGTCCTCACGCCCCCCTGTTCTGCATGTTTTAGATGTGCTTCTATTCCAGAACAGCTGATTCAAATGACTGCATGATCATCAAGTACTGCAAAAGCCTGTTAATCACCCAGAGATACAATTCAGGTGTGTGGCAGAAAGGAAATACCTAGAACATGGACCAGGGTTGAGAAACACTGATGTAAAATGTTCAATATTTCCCTCTGAAATGTAGTGAGGGGAGAGTAGAAAGTGACATGAAAAGGGAGAAAAACTCAAGTAAAGCACTTTGTACTTGGGTGCAGTATTGTTAAAATGCAGGGGAAAAAAGCGCACATTTATCAAATACTTATTGTTCTTTCAAATTGAAAGAACTCTCCAGCTCAATTAGAGTGAGTTGGTGAGAAATTTGATGAAACTGATTCAAGACTACTTACTATTTCCAATCAAATACAATGTTTGCATTTACAGTGAAGCCTAGAAACTGCAAAACTCCTTAGAGGATCTTTTGTCCTGTGCTGTGTGACATCCAGGAGTTTTGCACATTTGAATGGTTGCCAGCTTTAGTTTCTTGATGATTATGACTTGCTGCTAACAATGATAATATCCAAACTTCAGCTTCTTGGAAAATTGGAATATGGACTACATAATTTTGAAAACCACTGACAATTTCCACAAAAGGTGTAAGCCACTAAATGTCATTACTAACCAAGCTGGTTATTTAAATGTGCCTTATTCACACTTATTAATGGGAAACTCCAATGAAAATGCTTCTTTCTTTCTTTTTCTCTTTCTTTGGCTCTGTCTTCTTTTTTATTTCTTTAAATCAATTTAACTAAATGTATTTATTTATCTTGTAAAAATGTGACTAGAACTAGACTAGACTAGAACTGAGATTTATATTAAATAAGCATTAAATAAGCATACATCAATGATTTGTTTTCTTATTTTTCCATTAAAATGATAACATTTCAATAAGTTATTTGATGTACTGTTAAATAAAAAAAATACTATGATTGAGCCCTTTTTTCATTCATTTCTGCTTATTTTCTACAATGCTTTCTCCATTTTTCAGGAAATATTTAGTCTTTCAAGCAGTTTCTTCTTTTTAAGTGTTTCTTTAGTTTTTTTCTTGTCCTGTGTACAGTAAGTCCCCCTGCCTTGTCCTCTCTTTTACTATCGTCGCAGTCCTCGCTCGTTCCTCTCATCTTAGAAGCTGCCTTCTCTTTTCATTCCAATCTTCAGTGGAGAGACGGTGCTTCTTCCTCCCAAATCCTTTCATTTGGAGGATTACTAAAGTGTAGCTTGATATCAGAGCACAGGGAGGAGAGAAGGAGGGAGGGAGAAGAGGCAGAGCAGGGTAGCCAAATCCCAATCCAGAAGCATCATAACACTCATACAGCAGTGTAATGATAGCCCAGGTTAGGAGTTGGCTTCACTTTCAGGACTTTACCAAATTACAGAAAATCTGTGTGAATTTTAACAACAGTTGACTTTAACAAATGAAATATAAAAAAGAAAAAGTGGTAAACTAAATTTCACTAAGGCATCTTTTCTATTCACTCTAGAGAACCTTTTGTTAAATGTTTTGCCGGTGTTTTTGGTTTAATTTAGTGTGAAGGTATTAAACAATCTTGAATTTTGTTTCGATGTTTCTTTCCATTTAGATCATAGTGCTTAAGAACGCTTTTCAAAGGAGACATTTCTTCAATTTTTTCAATAAATTGATACTTGATTTCATAGTTTTTCTGTCATCTTTGATTGAGCAACTGATCTGATCTTATACAAATCAAAAGCAGGGATGTCCAAAGTGCGGTTCGGGAGCCGTTTGGGGGAACTCTGAGTGATTTTTTGTGGCCCAGGACTACAATGATAGTTCATGCAGACAGACCCTCCTTTTATCTTGCATGATGACATTTTCACAAATACATAAAATTCGGATCAACACTAAATATTTCTGGCTTATTAACGAGATTTCTGAGTGCTTTCTAATTGTATAGTAAATAGAAGCACAAATATCAACTGTTTATTCAAAAGCTAACTCGATTAACATAGAAGGCGCTTCAGAAAAAAGAATTACTCCTGTAATTTTTGACCATTTTGTTTGTTTCAAGAAAAATAAATTAGATTTAGTCTATTATTGACTAATAAGGAACAGAAAATGTTTTTTTAACTATGTATTTATTTAGAAGTTTTGATAATATAATATAATATAAAGGAAATATAATATTATGTAATAAAATATAAGATAATATAATGCTATAATAACACATTATAGAATTTTGACACTATGCAACAGAAAGACATAAAGGTGACATTTTTAGCAGTTTTATCTTATTTTAACATTTTGCTTCAAACTAAGAATAAAACAGCCAATGGTTTGCAGGTCTAAGGTTGTACTTTGTCAGGTTTAACGTTACTTCCACTTCCGGCCACTAGAGGGAGACACAGGCTCATTGGAGCGGCTCCGGGGGGACTGGGGGTCCCCAGGTGCCAGTGCCCACCACCGTCGCCCACCACCCCTTCCACCCCGTTCATCCAGCCCCAGACAGGTGCCCATGTCTGGGCTTGTCTGGCCCTTCACCCCCTTATCTGATTAATAGTACTAATCCTGGAGGTGTTCCTGCCTGCCAGAGAGGCCGGCCACCGGGCTGGCCACTTTCATGCTCGGGGGCGGCCCGGCCACGAGGCACGGTTATGGGTTGCACTTTGCCAGAGGTGCCCTCCCCATCCCACTCCCTCCTCCTTTTGGAACCGAGGGTGGGTGTTGGTCGAACCGCAGCTTAGCTTTCTGTGTTTTTATTTAGCTACATCCAAATAGAAAACCCAGACCCATTCATTATCTTTTTCTTTAAATATATGAATCACTTGGCCTCTCTCTTCCTCCCCTCCAGCCAACCCCCTGGAGCATTACTACTACCATGAGAAATTCCAGTTCTGTGAAGGTAAGTTCACAAAGAAGCAATTCGCAAACAATCAATTTACTCCACATATCCACTACGTTTGTGTGCGTTCGGACTCTAAATTGTCGACCGTCTTCCAGAAATTGGTCACTGAACTGTCCTCTCCCTCTCTGCTTTTCACTCAGTAGTGAAATACAGACAGCTTATCAGAAGACAAACACTCATCCCCCTGCCCTCGCCTCACCCCCACCACCCATCTTCCACACTCTCATTTGCATGCATCTGTTTACCTCTTCTTCTTCTTAATAGAGCACTCTACTCCTTAATCACTTCTTTCTGTACAGATGAAATGAGAGACTGTAAAATAAACAGATAAGCGTGTGATTGCACCACAGTGAGAGTAGTGGTGCCTCCTTTCCTCTTGAATTTTTATATATATCTGCAGTATATATATAAATATATATGTGTGCGGGCAGAGGCAGATGCACAAATTCAATTAACTATTTTTCTTTTTTTATATGCATCTTTCTGTCTGTTTAACCTCCAGAGATGGGAGGAAAAAGGTTAGGAAATTAAATGAAAGGGCCTTGATGTGGTACACACGTTGAGAAATGTGCTGCAAATTTTGAGGTTGCATTTGAGAGATAACTCAAACATGCCACAAGTCCCCAAGAATAAATATGTCCACCTCTCCACAAAGATCGCTCCATATGTTTTGAAATGACTCTGTGCTTCCGGTTGAATATTTAGTGAAGAAAAAAACAGATATGCAGCTGTGTTTTATAGATGCTTTTGCGACTTTACTTGGAGTACAAACTTGGAGAGAGATTGTTTTACACTGCAAAAACATAGAATATTTTGATAATGTGTGCACTTAAAATAAGACAAAACTAACTTAAATTTAACTTTTCAGCTAGAAATAGGAGATCCTTTTAATTCAATAATTCCTTGATATTGATGGGAAAGTGGTGGTTCCACTGGCAGATAATTTCACTAATAACATGGAATAATGTTTGTCATTAGTTAAATAATCTGCTAATGGAACCTTTTCATTAACATTAAGTAATTATTAACTCAAAACAAGTGTCTTTGTCTTATTTCAAGTGTACTGGGATATTTGCAGTAAAAACCAGACAAATGTTACCTGGTAAGACTTTGTGTTTTTACATTCTAGCGTGAGTCTCTCTCTATTACATCCTCAATATTGAGCTAGGAAGACTATTTGCTTTCTTTTTTAATCACACCTAAATGTTTTGGTCATCAAACCAAATTTGATATCAGACCAAGAGTATCTAAATAAATATAAAACGCAGGAATCTTAAGAAAAAAGCTGCTGAAATGAATCTATGTGAAAACGTAACCCAGTGACTGCTTGTCCCGTTCGTCGGTTTGGAATGGCTGATGTCGCTGCAGAGGGATTTAGTTTTATGTTTCATTGTAGAATCGTTTTAATTCAGCCACTTTGGAGGGTTTTTTTTCCCACATAAACGACCTGTTTAACTTTGACTTAGACTTTAACTAGGCCACTTCAAAACTGATTTGCTTTTGCAGCCGTATAGAGGCAGTTTTTCTGGTGGGGTTTAGACTGTTGCATAACACAAAGGAGTCTGAGCCTTAGGTCACAAACTGATACAAATAGTGAGCAGAATATATGGTTTACAAAATTACAGGAAACACTATGGGTTCTGAAGCTGAAAAACAGCCCCACACCATGACACTAATATAGGAGCTAATACTAGCAGCACACCACTGCTGCTGGTATTTTGTTCTTCGTCATCATAAAGTATTTTTTTGGCAAGTTTAGGTTTTTCTTGATTCTACAGGTTTGACAACAAATAGACCTGTATGTGTCTATTTGTGACAAAAAGCTAGGCTAATTACGAATAATTTATGATCTGGCAAGGGAGAGATTATAAATCTATGTAGAGTCATGCTGGTTTTCCCTTTAATAAAAGTAAATAGTCTTTTGTACTTATTTAAATTATTTTCATCTGATATGACAATGTGAAAGATGTAAGATGAACACTTTTTAAGAACTACTGCATTTTAAAATGTAATTTGACTATTCAGTAATACTTTTAAGAAGTTTTAGAAATATGTCTGATTATATAATGCTAAATCTCAAAATACTCCCAGTTAAAGGTTCCATAATTAAGAAAGCTCTTGTTTTAGTTTACAAGTGCCTAATGATAAAACTGAAAATTAACCTTGTCAATTTTTATAATTTTGTGATCAGTCGTTTGGTAAGAATAATCTGTTGCTTGTCATTACGTTTTATTGAAGCTTTAATGAATTGTAGATTGTGCTTTTCATATTTCTTCTTACATAATCACATATTTAAGAAAATAATGGCTCCTATATTAAGAAGCTTTGATTCAAAACACCATGTTAATTTACACTCCCCACTACACTCATACTATTGGCACCAATGGCATGAGTGTGTAGAAAACTTTTATTGCAGTAGCAATGCTGAAAGTATAGAAAAATCGTTTGAGTAGTTATAATATGTAGAAATTGTTTTTAACAAAAGTGTCAGTAGCAAAATTATTGGCGTCCCTAAAATTCCTGTAATGCACATCTGATTAAATTTCTTTTGTGTTTTTATGTATTACTTTTGTTAAGATGATAAGAGTTAATGGTAATTTCTAACGAGTAATCCATAGCCCTGTTCTTCTTAGCCTAAAAACCTTTATCTGTCCTACCTTCAGTAATGAACATGTAGGGTTTGCTCAGCTCTTGTTTAATCGGAAACATGTCCTTTGGTCAGATAAGACTAAGGTTTAGCTTTATGACAACAAACCCTCCAGCTAGGTCTGGAATGAGAGAAATCATGAATATGTGGAGAAGTACCTCAGTATGGTGAAGGATCTGTGATGCTGTGGGCTATTTTGTCTTTCAAAGGCCCAGAGAACCTTGCACGGCATTGTGAACTCTTTGAAATACCAGAAAATTTCAAAAGAAACCTCTGCATGTAAAATTAAAACAAGTTGGTGGTATAACAATTATGCCTATCAGTACAGAAATGGTTGATATGGAGCAAAATCAGTATGAGAAATATCTTGTATAATTATCTTAGCTAATTGCTGCTGGCTAGTCTAAAGGATTTGAATAGAAGGAGTTGCGCGTAGGGAGGATGTGACTCGAATAGTAATCAATTTGTGTTTGTTCAGAAGACAAAGAAATCAGCTAAACTTCATCTTGAAACCATTTTGATGAATAAAACCAACTAAACCTTAACTATTTCTGCACTCATTTCCCCTTTTTGGTTTCATCCAGACTGTAAAAACGGAACCAGTTTACTTTGGTTTACTTTAGTTGCTTTAATACCTGCCATCTCAGCCTTTATCTTTTCATTCCACATCACCTTTATTCCACCTTTTTATGCTTAAATTGCAACCAAGTTATTAAATTCTTTCCTCACATTCCCTGGGATTCCCAGGGGTGTTGTTTTAAAGAGTATCCTTCTCTCCTCTGCGATTAAACGATCGGTCACATGATCTCTCCACTCTCCTCTCCGTAGCTCGAGGCTATTCACGAACCCCCAAGAACCGCCGGCCGGAGAAGCTGCGCGACTTGCTGAAGGAGTTGGAGGTAACCTCACTCCACCTCTCCAAGACCCCACCACCACCACCACCACCCCTCTCTCCAGCTTCTTCTTCTTTTTCCCCTCTGGGGATTTTTGCCGTTTTCCCTTTCCGAAACGGCTGATTGATTAACAAATAGGGGCATTCTCTGTCTGCCTTCACTCTTCCCCCGTCGTCCTCGTTTGTTCTCGTCTCTCCCTCTCTCCTTCTCCTCTCTCATCGCCTCTCTTTTGGCCGACCTCTGTCATCGGACGGGATATTTGAGGGGATCAGGGGGCCATGGACTCCCCCTCCCCTTTCTTTCCCTTCCTCCCTCCTTCTCTTCCACCTTCCTCATTCACCTCCTTCTCCTGTCTTCCCCTCTGTACTTGTGGCAGTACAGACCTAGCTTTGTTTGTTGGAACCTGTCTGTGGCTGTTATCCACACACACACACACACACACACACACACACACACGCACTCAACCAACCCAACCACCTCCCTCCTCTCACCCGTAACCATTGTCTGAAACCAGAAACACCAAGCACACCTCCTCTCTCTCCGACCTTCTCTCCTCCCATCCAATCACCCCAGCTGGGCCTGGAATGTTGCAGGAATGACTGACCTTACACTCACACACACACCCATACTCACGCAGGCACGCACGCACGCACACACACATGCGAGCAAGCAGTGGTTACCTGCATCCGTTCTCCCCTGCCCCCCGGACCCGCCCCTCGGTTAGCAGGAACTGCTGGAGTGAGCACTTGTCGGGACAGGTATCTACTACCACAAACGGACTGTTTCCCTTTTGTTTTCAGTGTCTCTTTCAAACATTTTCTGGGGTTTTCTATAATTATTGCATTATTGAAGCAAAGTTCTGTGCCCTCTTTGCCTTACACTTTCTCTATTATGTCCATTCAGGAGCTGTTGCAGAGCAACACCTGCGTTCACACCAGATGGAGAAGCAAGTACTGCTGCCAGGTACACACCCTTCCCAGCTCAGCACCCTCTGGGTTCAAGCAGACACACACACATGCACGCATACGCACACACACACATACACATACAGGCACCTGTTATTGTGCATCAGTGAAAGAGCTAAACTGGACAGTAAAATCATTTAAGAGATCATTGTAAGCTCATTATGGGAAACTAATATTACAATATTTGAAAACAAAAAGTCGAAAACCTTAAAAGCAAATCTGATCTTCTCTTTTTTTATTTTAATCTCATGATAGATTTTTGAGCCACCCTGCAGAAAACATACATCTTACCTAGTTCATTACCTTTAACTAGGTAAAGGTAATGTTTGGCTTGTCATAATATTCATTATGACAAGCCAAACATTTAAAACATTTAAAAGCATTGCACCCTCGCTATAAGGTGCACCTTTCGTGGTCTCGCTACTTTGCAGATAATTTTGTGCAGTTTTTTCACAGTGCATTGTGCTCTGCGTCCTGATTGGCTAAACAGTCTCCAAGCTCCTTCTCTACCTGTGTGCCAATAATGTTACAGTATTTAAATATAAGTAATACAGATTGATCATTCCTGAGATGAAAGCTGAAATCTTTGAATGCCTGCTGGAAACAACTGTGGCCAGAGGCAGCGCAAAACCCGACTGGAGGCTCGCTTGACGAGATCCGTCGTTCTGCCGTAGCTGTGAATCTCGGGGCAGGTTGGAGGAGACGCTTTAATGACATGACTCTGGATCACATTAAGGCTCGATTGATGAACACTCGCATCAGCTGACCTGAAAACAGGTTTTGTTCTTTGGTTTTAATGTAGAGTATTTAATTATGCTGTATAATAATTGTAAAAACTAAAGGTAACTACTTCGCAGATTTCACTTATTGCGAGTTATTTTCAGAACGCAATCCCAAGAATAAACAAAAGATCACTGTAAACGTTAACCTGTCAGCTGCATTGTGATGTATGCAGATGATGTTGAGCAATGGAGTGCTGGTGACTGTCACCCTCAAAGGACCTCAACTCGATCAAGTGTGTGTAGACCGCACGTTAGTGGGTCGACTTCCTGCCAACACTGTGACTGATGGTGAGTTGTACTGTGATTAAGAGTTTCTCATTTATTTATCACTATTTACCTACTTATTTCCCTCTCAAGTCTACAGTGAACCAAATAAAACCCAGAACTCGAAGATGGAATCAAATTCAGTCTTAGCTCGTGATAAATACAGTTTTACCTATTACTGCGGTACAGTCCAGCCCTACTGCTCAGTTTCCTACAAAAACTCACTTAAGGCTAATAGATAAAATGATGGTGGACATAAACAGTTAAAAGTCTTGAGATACTATTTCATTGAAAGCAGAAGCTTTATTTTCTCTCAGCCGCTGAGAAAATGTTGCAGAGTAAAATGGAAAAATATACAGAAAATCCTGCCAAGAGAAATTATTGTGCTTGTGAATCTGCTAATCTCACATGTTCTTATTGGAAAAGTTGTTACAACATTTGATTAAAAAAATGACAAGTCTCCAATGTTTGGCTCGGCACAACATATTTGATAGATTCTCCAACAACAATGAAACAGGATTGTTGATGTTACCCTTCAATGGACTGAAGAATGTCAATGATTAATGGATTTTTGTATACTGCTGTCCTGAATCTCAACTTAAGACTAAAATGATTCACCCAAAAATTCTGAATGTACACTGCAAACACAAAATCTTACCAAGTATTTTTGGTCTAGTTTCTAGTGCATATATATTGGTAATCTTGAATTAAGACAAAACTAACTTACAAGTTACTTTTCAGCAAGTTGTAAGAACTGGTTTTAAGTCAGTAATTCCTTAATATTGATGAAAAAGTACTTCTTCTATTGGCAAATTATTTCACATATAACAGTACATTTTCCCCATGTTATAAGTGAAATAATCTGCCAATAGGTCAATATTAAGGAAATATTTACCTAAAATAAGCTCCTATATATTGCTGAAAAGTTATTTATTAGTTTTAGTTTTTAGCAATGCATTTCGGCTTTCAGTTTTTTATGATCCACTTATCTGGAAAAATTGTAGAAATATTCTACAATTGGGACATTAAATTTGTAGGTAATGCACAGTACTTATTATTTTCACTAATAAAATTGAACTATTATATGTCCTTATTTGTCAGAATGCACATATTTATTTAAATGTTTTTTGGTTGTTTTAATTCAAACGTTTGGTGTTTAAAAATCATCATCATCCGCTCGGTTTCTCTCGCCCCGTCGGTGCTGACTGTTTGCCTACTCCTGCGCTCCCTCTGCATGCACTTCCACATCCACCACACACTTCCCCACACTTTGTCACGCAGTCGCTCTCTCACACAGGCGGCGCCTCGCACCATAACAGGTGCCACAGGTGAGCCAGGCGACTCTTGCTAGCTAATTGCGGGCAAATCCTTTTGTGCTGCGTGTGTCCAGGGGCCTTCCCTTAAGAGCATCCATCAGTGTTTTTCCCTCCATCGCGCGTTACTCCAGGGAGCACATTGCACCCCCACCTCACCTTCCCCTTGCTCTGGGCTCCCTCGCTCTGCAGACCTGGCAGGAGAGAATAAGAGGCTGTGGACAACGGCCCAAATCTGCTAATTATTTCTTTCTTTCTGTATCAATTATTTGTTCATAACACCGCCCTCCCCACTTCCGCCTGGGGTCTCGAGACACTTGATAAAGCCCCCACAGTGCACACATAGCACACCCGTGTAATTACATACACACACATCCTTTTTCCCTTTTGCATAGACCAACAAACACTTACTGTATGTCCACTTGCATTTACAGACCTGAAAGAAAAAGACTTGCACACACTCAGGTACACACTCGCCTCCCACTGCGCTTCATTCAAAGCCTCAGAGGGCACTAATTATTAGAGTAATGGTTGTGAGAGGGTGGGTTCCGGGGATTTTGTGTACATGTGCGTGTGTGTGTTGTGTGGGATGAGGTGCGGGGGGGGGGTTGCAGTCAGATTGGGGTTCTCACATCTGCCACTTGTTAAATTAGGCTGAGACAATTAACAGCAGAGAGCCAGACCAGATCGCAACATCCAACACATTTATCATTACTGGAACTGTTTACAATATAAACTGAGTTGTGATCCTTGTATACGTGTGCGTGTGTGTTTGAGTGGTTATGCCTAGTAGTGTAGAACTTTCATTATTCAAATTAGAATTTACAATATTTTCAACTACCAAACAAAATATAATATCCGTCAGGTGAGTTTTGACCTTGTTGACAAAGTTAAGGATCGTAGCTGAGAGAGGAGACTTATTAAGATGTAAATCTAAAATATTTCAGTCGAGATGCACCTATCCCATATCAATATCTGTATCAGTCAAGGTACAGAAAAAAAATTATGTCAGTTCAGTTATTCAGAGTGCAGAGTAGAGTGAATATAGCTTCAACCATTTCATATTGTAAATGCGAACAGATGAGCTCCGTCTACATTAATAGAGCTCCGTCTACATTAATTAATGTAGACGGAGCTCATCTGTTCGCATTTACAATATGAAATGGTTGAAGCTATATGGAAGTTTTTAAATCATTTAATTGAATAAAAAGAAATTTCAAAACCTACTCAGACCTTAAAATAAGTTTTTTAAAGGGGAAGTATTAAGTGTTTTCCAGGCACATCGTACCAGCACAATTAATTAACTATGTTCCTTCAGTTTTTATAAAAATGCTATATATATCAAATATGACGTAAAAGGAATTTGACTTCATAATTTAATGCCATGAAAATGAGTCTCTGTCTCTTTAAGAAACTCCTAATCTTTCTGAAACGTCGTTTTCAGGAAGTCATCCCAACAGCGCTCTAATAACCCCAAACCAATGATTTTACCAGCCTTGTACTGGGAAGTAGCTTGTATAATGATGAACAGTTCCACTTGATGGTTGCTAATTGCTGCTAGTCTGAAGGAGTAGGGGAACATGGAGGAGGGCTAATCTGTGAAGTGGATGCTCGGAAGCTTCAAAACTGCAGCTCCGGTGGAGCTAGGTCCAACCAGGCATTTTGCACACCTGAATGATTGTCATGGAGATTTAAAGGTTTCTTAAACATACATAGAAGAATTAAGGGCAACACTGAAGGTATGTTTTTGACTAGGGAATAACAACATAACATGATGCAAACCTCAAAGAAGTTGATTTCACCCCCTTTAATGTTTTGATTGAAAAAAAAATCTTGTAATTTTCAGTCATATCTGATGCTGACATAATTTAGACTTTTTTCATGTATTGATTTACTTTCAACTGACTAAGTGTCACAGTTGTAGCTAAATTTGAAATTAGGCTACAACATGGTTTACAATGGCAATTTATTTTCAACTTTGTAAAGCGGAAAGAGGTTGTGGGTTTTTGGATAAAGAAGAAAATCCCTTTTTCTCCAATTTGCACGGATTCAACCAAACTACAGACCAGTTTCTTTTTTCTATTTTTTTAAAGGTTGAAAGAAAAAAGCCAGTCTGTTTTCTTTTTTTTTTATTTCCTCTTTGGAAGTCTCACTGTTTGCTGTTCTGGTTTAAACTTTGCAACCTGGAGGCCGGTTTAACCCTTTTGCAACAACGAGCTTCGATTGCATCACACTGAGCGGCAGATTACGAATATTCTACCGCATCAAAGTATTACAGGTTTCCATTGGCCGATGGCTGGGCCAAGTTGAGCATATGCTGCACGATTAAGCATCCTTAAGTGATTTTTCATAGCAGGTTTCATTTCCCCATGTTTAAATGTGCTTTGCTTAAGCCCATTGGCCTCTTATGTCAACATGCTGCAGAGGAGATGGCATTAAATGGATTTAGGGGGCTCTGTGTGCGTGTGGTTTTGTCTGTGTGTGCGTGATGAGATTGCTCTTTGCATCTGACTGGATGCATTTTGTGCATGTGTTGGTGTGAGTGAATGTGCATGCATAAAATATTGTTGCAGATCTCCAAGTGTAAATGCTTATCTAGCTTTCTGCCCATGTGACTACATACACACCACAACGAGCTCCTTCAGCGTGCGTGTGTGTGTGTGTGTGTGTGTGTGTGTGTGTGTGTGTGTGTGTGTGTGTGTGTGTGTGTGTGTGTGTGTGTGTGTGAGAGTCTGGGAGCTGTTCGTGGATGGGTCATGCAATTCTGGCCCCTAATGCCAAATCAACCACCTGGTCCCCAGATTGGACCGCGGCCTGGTTTGGAAAAGAATGGGATTATGCTTAATCCCGTTTATAGACACCCACGGAGATCAATACTAAACTGCATTTAACTTGATTTGTCTGTAATCTATCACAAAGACGCTTACTATTGCATTAAATGTTGTTTCTAAAAGCTAAGGCTCATTAATGGCCGTATGTTTTTTGGTTTTTTTTGTAACGGTTTAGCTTTGAACCAGTTCTTTACTGTATAATCCAACTGACAGACTCTGTTGACCTGATTAAGATGCTATTTTTTTATATGTTTTTTTTTCAAGCTGTGTTTGCTCTACTCTCTTGAAAATTAGCATATTAATTCAAAAATTTCCACACAACAGGATGATTCGAAGCGCAATCCCGCCAATATCCTCCTGTTTATAAATACACACGGCACGGTTAATTGCCGGTTAGATGTTTAAATCTCGGGGTGCAGCCTCACCCGTTCAACTCAAAGCAGGATTTCTGAGAGACATGTGTAGCAACCCCCTTCTCACCCCTCCCCTCTTTTCCATTTAATTGGTTTCATAAACAGATTAATTTGAAGGAGAGGGTGGAGTATGCAGTGGGGGGCTTAATTGGTAATCAGCGTTTCCATGCAGCTCCAGAAAGAGTTGAACAGGATCAAGTGTGTTCTTCTACTCTTTAAAAGTGTGTGTTTTACTAAGAACACTAGGAAAAGTTGGAGAAGAAACAGGAAAAAACGTGTATAAAGGAAGCAGAATAAGTAAATGTTGGACACTGAACACTAACTGAACGGTGTTACAGAAAAATATTTATTAAAAAAACAAGCAAACACTGGGATCAAATCTGACCTGGAAGAAAGCAATAAGAGGTCAGGTGCTGCACAAGCTCTACCCAGATGAAACAAAAACAAACTGGCAAATTGGTCTATATTCTCAATAATTTGAGCCCAAACTAACACCACACTTAACCTCAAGTACTCAGTGGTGGTGGCCACATCATGCTGTGGGTATTCTTCTATTCAGCAAGAACAGGCAAGTTAGTCAGTCGATAAATACAGCTAAATTTAAGGGAGTCCTTGAAGAGCACCTGTTGGGGGCTGAAAAAGACTTTAGACTTGGGCAGAGATTCACTTTAAAAATGTGAAGTGACTCTTAGATATTCAGTGACAACTACGATAATGATTTTGATCAAAGCATATCTAGGTGTTAGATATGCTTTGATTGAAAGCATATCTAATATTATTGTAATATTATTGCAATAATACTTAAGCAAAGCAAATAGGACGAGCTATAAATTGTAAGTTTTTAGATATGGATGGATTATTTATGTTATTATCTTTTTTTTTACCAATAAATATGGAAGTATTTATTAATTCTCAGTAACTGACTGTGCCAGTCGATCTTATGGTTTCTTTAAGTGTCCTCTCTGCTGTGTAAAGCTGCTGTTGTCCTTTCAGTTTATGGTTGTGATATAGAGTGTGGTGATGTCATTTCCAGCGGTGCTGAGCGATCGACTGGTTCTGCTGTCCTTCCTGGAGCAGAGCCAGGTCGCCGGTGTCTACCTGAACAAGAAGAGCCAGGATTCCCTGGAGACTGGCAGACGAACAGACAAACTCTCATCTTCTGAAATCAAGGTACAGAAGGCCGCATTGATGTGTGTGCGTGCGTGCGTGTGTGTGTGTGTGTGTGTGTGTGTGTGTGTGTGTGTGTGTGTGTGTGTGTGTGTGTGTGTGTGTGTGTGTGTGTGTTTTCAGGTTGAATTTAGCAAGCATAAAAGAGGAGGAGAAATCCAATGAGACAAAAAGGAAAGGTGTCATGTTTTGGTTCTCTGTCTTTGGCCAATTTTTTTCCTTCATTTCACCTGATTTCCAACACCCTAATGTTTTCTTTTGGATCACTATCACATGAAATCAGGTCATGTTTCTCATAAAATTAAACACCTAAAAAATTCTCCAAACACAAAACTACAAATCTAAAAAGTTCTAAAAAGTTCTAAGTACCTAGTTTGATAAATGGCATAGTTTAAATTTGGGTGCTGAATACATGTTGTTTTATTTATTTAAAGTGGAATTAGATGAACTAACAATCCATCTAATTACTTTAGAGTTGGAGTTGGGATACTCTTAGAATTAGTTGACTCAAACTTTTCCCAATTTTGTCTACAAAATTTCTGAGATTAATGTCAAACTTTCTCAATTTCAAGTCAACAATTTTACGAGATTGGAACTCAGAAATGTCCAATTTTCTTTCTTGAAAATTTCTGAGATTAATTTTAAAAAATTTTGTTTTGGCAGAAATGTATTTCCTCCTTTTTTTTCTATGTAGAGTGGGCCTAAAACGCTGTCTTATTAATCACACTTTCAACTTCTAAAGAAAGAGTTAAATTGTTTCCTTACCCATTTAAAACCAAACAGCTAAGAAACAGCTCATTGGGTGTAAACGTAGTATGCAGTCACTCTTGCAAAAATGTAATTTTTAGACAGAACAATCGGTTTGAGACCAGATGCAGTTTAATATTGAGCTTGATGAATATTTATATTTGTATGTCATGTATGTATTTCACTCTGGTTTGGATTGACTTTAATAGATGCTGGTAATAGATCTAATCAAGAGCAGCCCTCCTCTTCCCTAAAAACAGTCTCCTCCCTCTGTAGCTCCTAACAGCTAAACCAGGCATTATCACATTACTGCCAGGCCCTTTTTGTCAAGGTGTGTGTGTGGGAGACGCGCGCCAAATGCCTCGACTGCGTGTGTGCGTCAATGCAATCGTTCCCGCCGAGCGTCTGTTTCCAGAAGCAGAGTCCTGATAAGGCGCCACCTTCATCACCAGCACCACTCCATTCTGCACACCCCTGTGCACCAGTGTCGACGCGCACGCACACACATGCATGTAACCTGCAACATACACACATGTGAGCGTGGAAACACTCTTCATCATACCCTCCACCGACAAACACACACACACACCCACGCACAAACACATTGCCCTGGTCCAGTGGGCTAAGCTGGAAAAGGGAGAGAAGGGGGGGCTAAACTAATCCAGCCCACAGAAAGTGGTTTTTGATTATTGCTGACCAGCAAACGCCAGCAGAAAAAAAAAAAAAATTGGAGAGCAAGGAGATGGGTGGGGATTGAGGGGGGTATGCGGGTGGTACAGATAGAGTGTGTTATTAACCCAGTGATTTTTAGATATTTTTTCCCCTTCTTTTTCATTTCTAATCTGTCAGTGATCTCCTGTTCAGCTGTTCGGGGAAAAACTCTTTGTTCCCTTTATCATCACATGTACCTCCATCATTCACAGGCATATTTTGTGTCCAAAGAAAATTCTGTCCCCCTCAGGGAGCAAGGAGGGCAGACATGGACCGCTGCATCTCAAATCTTCTCTACTCATACAAGGCAGCGCACCGATTTCTTCGAGTTCTTAGGCTTTTAACCCCCTTTCTGTGCTGATACATTCATTTGTAAAGAGATATTTCCATATTCCTCCTCCTGACAACATGCCTCTTTGGTGCCAGTTTAATGTGAACAGTAACATTTGTTTTGGCAAATATCCATTTATTGTATATTCAAAAATTTTATTGATCCAAGATCCCTTTTCTCCATGTTTGCTTTTTGTATTTTCTGTTAATTTTTCCAGCCATGTTCAAACTCCAGTCTTCCTTGTATTTTTCTTTCAAACACATTTTCCTCATTCCTCATTATCACTCTTCATTACTCCAAGAAAAACATAGTACCACTATGTGCTGCAAAAACACAAAATGTTACCATTGTCAAGTTTCAAATATCTTAGTACACTTGAAATAAGACAAAACTAACATAAAAGAAACTTTTCAGTAAGATATGGGAGCTTGTTTTAAGTCAAGAATTTATTGACATTGATTTAAAAAAAATTGTAGTTTCACCAGCTGATTATTTAACTTGGGAAACACGTCTTCTAGCCTATGGAGCTAGAACTTTTCCCTCAATTTTAAGAAGTTATTTGCTTAAATGAAAGTCTTGTATCATGCTGAAAAGTTTCTTTTATGTTAGTTTTGTCTTATTTCAAGTGTACTGACATTTGAACTAAAAAGTAGAAAAAAATACTTTGTAAGATGCTGTGTTTTTGCAGTGTGCAGAGTATCATCAGGTTGCTCTGACAACGCCACTCTTCGGTGTGGACGGACTTGCAGGGAGAAGCCTAGCACTCTTCAGCATCAGTGAGATGTTTTCAATTCAGTTCTGAGAGAAAAATTAAAGAAATCATAAATAACACAATTATAAAATAGAGAAGAAACACTTTTCCAAATCAAATTATTTTCTGTATAAAACATTTTAAACTAGTATTTATAGTAGGTAATATGTGTATCATGTGTTTTAGAACAAAGTAACTAAACTTACTGTATCTTCTCGATCTGCAAATGGATCTTTTGCAAATGGATCTTTTGCGGAAAAAGACAAATTGCTACACATATGGCAAGTTGCCTCTGCTCCTAAAATAAAAGTATAAAAGAAACATTTATGAATTTCTTTTTCTTACATTTTAACTCCCAGTCAGAATTGGCTAAAATTGGTTTTGATAAGTTTGACACTTCCTAACTACTCTTCTGCAGCATGTTAGAGGTCGGGTTCATGTGTGTGTTTGTGCATGTAAGCTATTCGTTCTGCTTCATTCTGAATGTGATGATGAGGTCAAAGTGTAATTTCACCAGCTTTAAAATCACCTGATGGTTTGTGTGTGAGTGTGTATGTCTTTGAATGCATTTTTTAAACACCTTTCTGCTTCTGCTTGCAGCTACACATACATTTATGCACATACATCCACAAACTTACATGTGTGTTTTTTGTGAGTGTGTGCGCTCCTCCAGCCCCTCCGACCCCCCTCTCCCTTAAGCGCCACGAGAGCTCATTACTGTGCGTCTCTTTGTTGTGGCCCGTAGAGCGTGGCGGACCTTCCTAAAAAATATGCACATCGCTAAAACAACAAGCCCACGCAGACATTAATAATGGAAGATAAAACACAACCTCAGACATCAACAAAAACAGAACGGGGGAAGGACAAGAGAGGCGTCGGGGTCTGCAGCGGTGGAGGTGTCCGCGCCCCGAGGTGTCCAAACAGCAGACCAGGAACGCAAATCCAAATGGATTAATAACTAATGACTTCCCCTGAAGATTTGTTTTGATTCTGAGGGCTTCTTGACCCCTTCTCAGTGCACGCGTATATGTTTGTGTGCTGCTGCTTCTAGGTGATGTGTGTGGAGGTGGGCGGGCCGGGTGGAGGACTTCGCAGGCATGTAGCTCTCAGCCGTCTCCAGGATGTGGCGCTCTGCTGGTGGACGCTGGACGAGCTCAGCGAGGGGATGTGGCCGTGGACTCCCACAGACACACACAAAAACAATCTGGTCCTGATAAGCTGCTCACCTACTGAAGGACTCAAGGTGCACACACACACACACACACACACACACACACACACACACACACACACACACACACACACACACACACACACACACTGTATGTATCTATCATTTCAAGCCTAGAACCAGACAAGGCTTGTAAGTAGGACTGAAATGATTAATTGGATTAATCATGATGAGTCAGTTACTGAAATAATTGTCAACTATTTAAGTAATCGATTAATTGTTAACTGCAGTACACTGACTTAAAAAAAGACCATTTGCTGAAGGAACAACATGGTTAGGACTGTAATTAAGACAAAACTGTCTGTAAAATATAAACAATTTGTATTTAAGATAAAAAAAACAACTATATACTGTATATTCTCCCAAAATTTCTCAAAGTAGTAGAAGTTGCTTAAGTCTATGAAAAAAAACAACTTGTATGCATATGTTTTTTATGTATCAAAATAAAGAAAAATATAAAAGACATTTGCAAAAAAATAAAAAGCCCCAAAGAGTCACTGCAGGTTGCAGACACTTGGAGTAGATTTATAAGGCATTCAAAGACATTCCACATTGTGGAATCAAACTCTGATGTGGACCAAAAAAGCGAACTCTGGTACACTTACAAACCTAGGTCAGATTCATATGTAAACGGACTGGAGACCGCTCCAAAAGCAGGAAACAGACTGTAGCATAGGGCATTCTGGGTAAATGCAACCAAAGCAAACACAAGAGTCTAGCAATAGTGGGAGAAATGATTTGTGATCTTTTACCAACAAAAAAGAGAAATCCTGCAACTTCTGAAATCTGACATCACTCCATTTTTGTTTAAATTTAGTGAAGAAGGAAGTGGTGTTCAGTGTCTTCTTCAGAGATGTCCATGTTGTGTCCTTCAGTAGTTTTTAGTGCTGTGCCTCACAAGGGGGGGACAGGTGTTTCAAAGGATTTGGTTGATGTGACGCAGAGGAATGTGAAAGCGAATCGCACCAGCTGAAAATGTAACAAATATTGCAACATTGGTCCCAGATTGAACCGAGACCACTGGACACACGGTGAGGTGTGAAAACACCCTAATAGTTGTATACACTAGAGTAAAATGTTGAACAATTACAATGTCAAGGTATGTAATTGTTACAGCATTCACCTGTTTGCTTGACATTTTGTGTGCATTGATGACTTCATGAAGACTAGGTTGATCATTTTCTTAAGTTAAGTTAAGCTTTTTGTGGCCTCACCGGTCATTATCAGCTCACAGTATGTTGAACATAACTTATTTTGAACTCAAGTGTTTCTTGCAAATGTTAAAAACACCAGACACAGTCAGGCATGAGGCAACAAGCCTTAAAAAAGCTTGAAACTGCGAAGTGGATGACAAACATTCTTAAATCAGAAGGTTTTCAATACTTTTATTGCATTAATAACTACAGTCACATACATTTTCTCCAGATTCTGCGCTGCAAAGAAAATAAAAGCTGCAGATTTGAGCCGAGACTCGTGTCGTCACGGATTGGGGATTGGAAACGGTGTGTTAGTCACCTTAAGGGTGGTACCTCTGTTGCACCTCTGTGCATCACCATGTGAAATAAAAAAAAAATAACGCCTACACGTCCCCCGGTTTCCTCACACACACGTTGGCTGGCCTGTGGCAAAACCATACCCATGATGAAGGATCAGTTCAGGATTGGCCTTGCGCCGAAATCACATGAAAGATCCCACGTTACCAAACCGAGCTTAACTCCGCCGCTCCCCGGTTAAACAGATGCAAAATATTCACCAGAGCAGCAAGAGGAAAAGAGGAGAGGGAGGGATCTGCATTAGCAACTGGATGCAGGACAAATAAATTCATGCAGGAGAGACAGAGGGAAGGTGTAGGAGGGAAAGGGGGCGCATGAATATGAAATAATCAGAGCAGATGTTGTTTGCTGCTGCTTGTTGTTTTTTTTTGGGGGGGAGGCGCTCTACATTTATCACACTCCTTCACCAAGTTTTAAGTCCTCTCCGTCTTCCTCCGACATCCCTCCCCCCACCATCCTCCTCCTTTCCTTTCCCTTCCATCCTCGTCGCCTCTAGAACATTAAAGTCTGCGGCATCGCGTTCTAATGAAAGCGTTTGTTGTCATTTTTCAGATGCGCGGTGTGAAATTAAGTGAGCAGTTTATGTAAGAGCCGTGGCAGGAATCAAACGGCGGGAGACGCCAGCTACTTCAATCACTTCAAGCTCATATATATGTTCCTTTTGTTCAGTTCACTATCTGCAAGCACTAAGCCAATTTTCTAGCTGGTCTCTCGGCATTTAAAAAAAAAGTCAGATTTTTTTTTCTCTCTCTTTTGTATGTGGTCTTAATTCGTAAACCCCCCCTCCACCTCCACTCCACCACACAAACTCCCCATGCTGATAAGTGGAGCCAAAAGCACACAGTAAGGAGAGGTGAAGAGGAAAACATACAGTTTAATGTATGCGGTTAGCATTTTTAATAATTCTCTTTTCACCCTTCTCTCCATCCTATTTGCCAAACAAATAAGCTTGCACTAAACATTTCCAGGAACTTCGTGATTTAAGGGCTTTCTAAACAAAACAAACACATATTTTATATCTTCACTTTATTTTTTATGTTTATGAGAGCACTTTTCTTCCCTTTTTGTGATGTTGTTTTATTTTTGTTTGCGTCATATTTTCTGCACATAATTGCTCCTGCCATAAAATGAACAAAAATGAACCGAAAGTGCAACTTTTTCATTATTTTAATTTAGTTTATTTCAGAATTAAATGAACAGACAGACAGCAAAATCAGTTGACGTCTCTTTTCTCCTGTCCGTTGTTGGTGTATTTTGAAAAACTGTAATGAAAGCACTATTTTCTTGTATACGGCAGCAACACACTTATTTGTAGGAACTGACCTCCTTGAACAATGTGCAGCTGGATTCACCAGGGCTCTCACAGCAAGACAGCTCATAGAAAGTCATTCCAACGTGTTGACAGCTTGTAAAGTGTTTTATCCTGCTGTGAACTGTGAACACAGACAACATTATGTTGGGTTTTGATATTTAAAATTAACAAAATTAAGGAGGTAAAAGTTTAACCCAACTTTAATTCACGAGTAAAAGTGGTTCCTCCAGTGCTCCCGTACGTTCTGGAGCAGTAAATACTGAGTGGGAAAAAAACGTCAAATGTTTTTAAATATGAAAATTAGATTTTTAAAGAGGAAGCATGTGCATAATTGTAGATCCGAAATCCATCCATTCATTTTATTAACACCCTTGTCCCATGGTGGGGTCGGAAGGGTTGCTGGTGCCTCTCTCCAGCTAACGTTCTGGGCGAGAGGCAGGGTCACCCTGGACAGGTCGCCAGTCTGTTGCAGGGCAACACAGAGACACACAGGACAAACAACCATGCACACACACACTCACACCTAGGGGCAATTTGGAGAGGTCAATTAACCTGACAGTCATGTTTCAAAGGATTTGGTTGATGTGACGCAAAGAGTCACATCAACCAAATCCTGTGAGAGGAAACCCACACATGGAGTTTGCATGTGTGGGTTTCCTCTCACAGAGAAAACCCACACATGCACAGGGAGAACATGCAAACTCCATGCAGAAATACCTGGGCCGGGAATCGAACACAGAACCTTCTTGCTGCAAGGCAACAGCTCTACCAACTGCGCCACTGTCATGTCATGAAAACAGAAAATTTACTTTTATCTGATGTAGATATCATACTTGTCAAATTAAAATGTTTTGCAATGTGCTGGACTTAAGAATATTTATTTTCTGTGAAAACATAGTTCAGAATAAATTTATTAATTTGAAACAAATTCATTGCAAATCTGCCAAAAAATCTTATTAGCTCGTAAATATGGCAGAAAACCCTCATTTTTACTTGTTTTCAATCCTGTTGGTAATGTATTTTGAAACTAAAATGATTAACTTTAAAATAAATAAAAAACAGGATGTAGAAATTGAAGTTCTTGCAAGTCCTTTGGTAAAATATTTTTGTCAAGTATGAAATGGAAAATGCAGAATAATGAGTCAGAATGTGCTACAGTTTTGAGTCTCCTAATGTTCGCCTATGAACATTAGGAGCTGTTAGAGAGAAGGTGTGAGGAATATAGTTTTTTTTTCCTGCTGTTCCAATGCATTTTCTCACATCAGTACCCCATCTCCAACCCTCTTTCACATACCCAAAACTTCCCCGTCCTACCTTGCGCCCCCCTCCTCTCTCCACTCTCAGCAAACCCTCATCCCTCCGGTCTCCTCCAAGTCCCTCCGTCTCTCTCTGCGCCTCTCTCCCCGTCTTTCTCTGCTCCGTGAGCTGGAAAATTGGCTTCAAAAGGCCACTGCTGTGAACAAGGGCCAGCCACACAGTTGGGCCCGTCCGCTTTATCTTTCATGCCACGGAGGGGGAGAAAGGGTGCTGGCGAGAAGGAGGGAGGAAGAATAGAGAAGAATGGTTTTGACCAGTCACTGAAACCAATAACCAGGAGAAAGCTACTTACTAGAGGTCTCTCTCTGCCTCTCTGTCTCCTTCTCCTCTCGTCTCTGCTCTCTTTGCATCTCTTCTCACCGTGCCTCACTCCGTTTCTTCCTTTCTCTTTTGCGCTTTGCCTCACAATTCTTTATTTCCTCTTTCTTATCGTCTTTTGTGTACATTTCCCTCTGTCTTCAATATTTTTTGTCCTTTTTTGACCTTAATCCTCCTTTTTCTACATTATACACTCAGAAATATGTTTCACATTCTCATTTTCAGCTAGAAGCTCAGGAGAGTTCACTGGCTGACAGAGCTTTAGCTGTATGTATGCTTGTAATCTACTATGTAAATTGTAAAGAGAATAAATGAAGAAGGCTTAATGCTTCCAGAGCTGATTTATTTATTTTTTATTACCATAGTGCTACAGAGTGCTTTGCTAAAGTTGTCTCCTTTGCAATATTTTTATTTTATGAAATAACACCACAAACATCTCATTTTATTCAGATTTGGTTTGGTAGCCAAAGACATAGTATCAGAGAATTGTAGAAAGGCAACTATTTTTACAAAACAAAAATGTTTAAAAAGTATAGCTTTTGAAATATTTGCTCTGCTACTTAGAAATAAAATTCAGTGCTATCATATGTAAAGTTACAAAATGTGGAAAAAGTTATAAAGTTGTGAATAATTTTGCAAAGTCCTGTATATCAATTAATATCTGTGGCCTATTAATCATACCGACACGACTGGTTGTAGACTAAAACACTTACAGTATGTAAACTCATGCATCTCCTTAAAGCTTAAGAAGCTGTGAAATATTTTCTTGTTTTGTTGAAAAAGAGAAAAACAAAGGCTGGGATAATTTATAAACTACAAACTACAAGTAACAGTAGTAACAGTAGTTACTTCTAGTAACCCTTTCACAGGGAAAACTGTGAAATCCCAGATTTTAGACGGGAGCAGTCCCGTCTAAAATCAGACCTTTGGAGGGGACCAGGTCACTCTTAGCACACCTAACTACCACAAGTAATTACTTTTAGTAACTACTGTAGTAGTACTGCATGTAACTACCCTACTACTGCAGTTATGTGCAGTAGTTACTACAAGTAACTGCACTGGGTCATTGGGACTGCTCCCGTCTAAAATCGGGGATATTTAACATGTTTGATTGTCTTTACTGAGAAAAAACAATAATGCAGTCTGTTGAATGTGACAGGTAGCAAATCAAAAAGTGAGGTGAAACATGTAGGAGAATCCCAAATACACAAGCCAAAACAACTGTCTTTCTATCATCATGTATATAATCTCTCAGGTTTTGAAAATCGGTCGACAATTTTAAAATCTTGCTGTGAGAACCAAATATTTGTGGGACCAAAATTGGTCCTGATGACTGTGACAGCTTTCTGTTACACTGAGTCAATGGGTTCTTTCCTGTAGTGTGCTTGCATGCTTGTTTATTCAATGCATATGTCGCTTTGTCGCCACAGTAATGTAGCTCTCCCAGGGATAGACCACCTTTTACCGGAATTGAACCCCTCTTACCTGATGCCTCAAATAAACACACACAAATAAACACACACATTGACACACAGCATTCACCCCCTGCGGAGCAGCAGGAGCTTGCTCTATGTGGATTATAGAGAAAGGAGGAAAAAAAGCTTTCGGGAGGACAGTCATCTGCTTCTTTCCTACTGTAGACCATGGGCAGGCAGGGGAAAAAAAGCTAAGTCTTTTTTTGGCAATGCCTGCCAAAAAACTGGGCCGAGCAGCTTTGCAAAAGGAAAGGAAGGCAGGCAGCCGATCCCTCTTTCTGTCTACACGGCAAAAAGAAATGGGCTCATTTAGCCAAAGCTGCCACGGTCAATGCAAGGCTCTGATAGAGGCTTTGGTAAGGTAAAATCCCTTATAAAAGGCTCTGTTAGTGACTGTTGGACTGCTGTTTATCGCAGGCTGTTGTCTCCTCCTGCAGTTTCTGGTTCAAGGTGGGTGTTTCGTCAAAAACCGTGACATGGACTGTGTTCTGAGCTGTCAGTTTCCTTAGAAGGTTTTTGTGCCTGCAACCTGGTTGTAGTCCAGATACAAATAATCGTCATTCTGAATTTTCATCTTTGGCCAAGGACTCTAAGGTTTCCTTGTACATCACACGAAGCAGGTTTTATTTTGCTGTCATTTTCTAATGCTGAGCTCCTGGCTCTTCGCACAGGTAAACAGAGGTGGTTGTTTATCACTTTGTGCCACGCCGTGCCATGCCCAGGGAGAAGATGTTGTTGACCTTGAGTTAAAATAGAGCTCTTATCATTAGCTGTCTTGATTGACAGCATGGTGTTTATGAGCAGTGTGGAAGACCTTGTTTTTTGCTTCATCTCTTGGGAATTAGAGCTACTTCCAAGAGATGACTCGGTTCTATCTCTGTCATGCTCTCTCTTTCTTTTGGTCTTCTTCCTTTTTTGTTCAAAAACTGTGAATTTTGTAAAAAATTATTCCATATAAAAGATACTAAAATATAGTAACAAGTAAAGAAATGTCTTTATTGATTACCTTGTCATGTTGACATGCACTTCAAAAATTTATTTTGGGGAATTATTAGTTGCAAACAAAAAAGAACTACGGCTCACATTTACTGTTGACACCAGATATTTATCTATACTACATAAAAGGCACAATCTTTTCTTCACACAGTCTGACATTATTTTAGGCCAAACCTTTCCTGTCTTAGGGTGTTTTCATACCTGATAGTCCAGGAGACTCTTTGACTCCAATATGTGTTCTATTTCCAACTGGTACAAGTTGCTTTCACAGATTAAGTTAGTGTCAAACTAACCAAATCCTTTGAAAATCTGTTCCCCTCCTCACTTGTGGTGGCGCTGTACCAAGAACCACTGAAGGAAGTGACACAAACACATCCGGAGAAGTCATAAGCACTACATCCTTGTTCACAAAATTTTAAAAAATGCAGTGACGCTAAATTTTAGCGGTTGTAGGTTTTCTTTTTTTGTCTTTAGAAAAAGACAAAAAAAAGGGCTAAAAATGGTTCCTAGCCAGGAGCAATGGCTAGGAGAAATGGCATTAGTCATTTTTTTGTCTAGCAGGAAAAATGGCTCCTGGCTAGCAGCAGGACTCTTGCGTTTGTTTTCATTGCATTTACCCACACTGTAAAAAAAAAAACGGCCTCATTTTATGGTAAAAAAACTGGCAGCTGTGTAATACGATAAAAAACTGCTAGTTTTTTATCGTATTACACAGCTGTATACGATACAGCTGTGTAATACGCTGTATCGTATGTATCTGCTAGTTTTTTATCTGCTAAAAAACTAGCAGATAAAAAACTGCTAGTTTTTTATCGTATTATAGAAATACGGTAAAATTCTGGCAACCAAAACTGCCAGTTTTTTACCGTATTTTGGAAATGCAGTATTTTACCGTTTTTAAAGAATACGGTAAAATCCTGGCAATCAAAACTGCCAGTTTTTTTACCGTATTTTTCAAATGAAGTATTTTACAGTTTTTTAAGAAACGGTAGAATTCTGGCAACCAAAACTGCCAGTTTTTTACCGTATTTTGGAAATGCAGTATTTTACCGTATTTTTAAAATACGGTAAAATTCTGGCAACCAAAACTGCCAGTTTTTTTACCGTATTTTCCAAATACGGTAAAATACCGTATTTTCTAAAATATGTTAAAAAAAATTAAAACGTGGTTTTTCCGTAGTAAATACGGTCATACTGCCTTAGGTATAATATCTACATAAGTGAAAAACACGGCCAGACTGT
>CAEGAF010153154.1:0-36063 GCA_903067075.1 Micropoecilia bifurca
CCTATCTCTAAGGGAGAGCCCGGCCACCCTGCGGAGGAAACCCATTTCGGCCGCTTGTATCCGTGATCTCGTTCTTTTGGTCATGACCCAAAGCTCATGACCATAGATGAGGGTGGGAACGTAGATCGACCGGTAAATCGAGAGCTTCGCCTTTTGACTCAGCTCTCTCTTCACCACGACGGACCGGTACAGCGCCCGCTTCACGGCAGACGCTGCCCCAATCCGCCTGTCCGCCTGTTTTTTTTTCAACAATTTATTTATATTAAAATGTACGCCTGGACCTACATTGTGAAATATGTCCAGATTAGAAAATGAGCAAACAAAATTTAAAATGAAACAACCAAAATCTTTTATTTTCAATTTTGTTTGTACATAAACAAAGCATGTACAGTAGATGCATTATTTACATGTAATTTTTATGTGTCTGTGTGAAAATTTGAAATGTCCACATATGTTGGTTGATGGTTGGTTGATATTTGACTTCCTGGCCTTCCACCATCACATGACAATCTAAAAAAACAATAATAAGATCAAATAAAACTGACTTTCTTCAGATCAACAGATTACTACTTCAATTTTTTTTTCTGTCCAACGTCCCAGCTAGAAATAACTTAAATATGTTTGTTTTGGGAATTAGATATTTGTTACACATCTATTCCACCAGAGGTCGCCCTCTCTCTCTCTCTGGCAAAATCAAACGTTACAAGTATAAACCCTTTAACCTTTGTAAGAGTATTTTAAGCCTTAATTAAATTGACACTGTTTGCCAGATATTTGCCTTGCTTCTTATACAACTTTTGTTCTGCACACATGAAGCACGTCTCAATGGGGCTCCTCAGTAGCTAAATACCTGACCCAGTTAATCTGATTGAACAGCATGACAGATTCTTAGATATCAGGTCCCACTTCAAACAGCCTGGTTATGGTCTGTTCTACACACCAATTCAGAGTGAGTGTTGTGTCATAAGAGAACAGGTGTGTTTTTTTTTCTTTTTTTTAATGTATAATATGATATACTGAGGCACAGTTCCACAATATAGGTGTGCTGGAAGGTGAGTGATCTGAGACATTTCTTGCAATACAGTCACTCTTTCAAAAAGAAAGTTACTGTATAACTTCACAGAAACTGATTGGTCAAAGAGCATGCTGACTTTTACTTCTAGGGTTTCGAAGTTGTGCATTGCTTGTTTCAGAGTTTTAAAAAAGCCTCATTACAATCAACCACCGGGTATCATTCTTATCACACAGGCCATATGTTTGTACTGATAAGCTTCAAAATAATAGCACTGAAAAAATTGTCCTGCCCTTGTTTTGTTCAATTTGCGAGCTAACTCACTGAATAACAACAACGGCCTGAATGACCCGTAGATATAAATCAGATTGATGTGTTTTAACTTAATTTACAAAGAGAAGTGTTAACTATTTGCATTTTATATTTGTCCTTTATGATACCTAATAAAAGGCAAAACTCTCAGCTGGTTCATAATGAAAAATTGGAGCTATTCCTATGTGTAATGGAAAGCAATACTTGTTAAACTTTTGATAACTTACAAATGAAATCTTGTCAAATTGAAAAATCTAATAAAATCTGTAACTTTTATCAAGTATTTTTATTTAACCACTTTTTCTTTCGAGTGCATTCAGTTTTCTTTGAAAGTTACTCAATTTGTAAACACACCCCATTTTACGCTTCATTATTTTTTCTCTTGTTTGTTGGTTTTTGCTTCAGTTGTACTTTTATTTGTTTACTTTAGTTGTATAAATGATGTATAAGAGTTTACCTGGTTCAAACTATAATTAAATGCACTTTGTGAATTGCATGCATTTTCTTTACTTAGTAAATCTCTGGGCGGAAATGAAAATAGGTTTTTTAGTTTAAGTTGAAGCTATGCATTCATTGATTTCATTTTGTAGCCTGATCATTCCCAGCATCTTTGGTTTGAAGCTATCAGCACCAGAGAGGTGTTTAAAATGATAAAAGAACCTGAAGTTCTAAAAAGATGTTTAAAAACATCCAAAGACGTGTTGAGACGTGTCTTTGGTTCATTCGAGCTACGAGAGTCAGTGAAGATGACTTCAGCAGACAACAGACATATCTTGTTGACGTCTCTCACTTAGAAACAGCATCAGTCAGTGCAACATGTTTTTATTTTAAAACCAATGGCTCAATTCTGCTCTCCCATAAAGTCAACAAACACATTTTGTCCCATACATCATGGACAGCAAGCAACACTTAGAATAAATAACAAAAAAAACTGGACAAAGGTTTTTGCAATCCTTTTTTTTGGTCCACCACTATAATTCTGTTCTGTTCTTCCATTTGGACTTAATTTATTTGTGCTTCTGTTTCGATCTCTTCTCTTTTGCTTACTTCATGACTCCTTGCCATTTCAGTCTTCTGTGCAAGTTTTTTTCACATTGTTTGTGCTATGAATGTTTCTTTATATCAGTATTTCCTTTTGTTTACTGTTTATTTTTTCATGTTTCTTTCCTCTTTTTTTCTTATACTCTTTGCTTTGTATATTCGTCACCTTACCCTCATTCCCTTCACCTCCCTGCTGCATCCACTTACCTGTGATTAGCTCCCCTGTTTCCTTTGGCATTTTCACCTCTCCCTTGGTATTTAAGCTCCTCTTTCTCTTCCACTCCCTGCTGGACAAACATTATTCCTCTTTGTTATTTACTGCTATTTCACTTGCTTCTCTGCTGATTGTTCTTTACCCTAAAATTGTAAACTTAAAAAAATGCCACAATGCAAGTGAAATGTTTGGATTCACAAGACACAAAAAACAACAGCACCACAATATAGTTAACTACACCTTTATTGTTCCTTGTCCAGTCAATGAGAGCTTTTAATTTCATCCCTCATATATGCCATTCATATCAAAGTATTACTTTCCAGCAGACAGCCACACATGCTGCCAGAACAACCAATAATGCAACCAAAACTCCAAGCATTAAGTATGCAGGGGACTGCAGGACCGTTAGTCATCAGAGTGACATGCCTTTAGTCAGTTTACATTTTCTCTAAAGGACTAAATAACTTCTCCTAAGGGCCTCAGACGAGATGACTGGTCTATTGAAGCTTAGCAGCTAATGCACATATTAGTCTAAGATCTCTATTGTCTCTGACGTAAAGGGATGCCACTCGGGATTGGAATGTATTTTACAATAGTTTCGGAAGTTTCCACGATGTTGGTACGCTGTCTCCAATCTCATGCATGGTAGTATGCGGAGCCACAGCCCTGTCCAAAATGTAGAAGTCCAAGGCATTCATGCATTTGGCAATTTTTTTTACTTTTTACTTTAATGAATTGTGGCATGAAGAGAAAACCAGGAAAAAGCACTTTGTGGTGGACACCGATACTGTCACAATGTAGAAGCATGACCAGCATCCGTCATACAACAAAATGATTCAGAGGAACTCAAAATGCAGCATTTGTTCCTCCATTTGAGGGACATAAACTTTAAAATTTGACCAACCGGACTCGGGTCAAAACGTACAAATATAACAATAAAAAAGACAAGTGATAATGTCCATAAAACTCTGATCATATGTTAATAAAAACACTAAACTAATGCATTTAAAACAACAGCGGTAAGAGCTCCCGATGAGCTCTTACCGCTGATAGAGATGGCTTTGCTTACCTTTTGCTTATATCAGATAATTAAAAATGCATTAAATAAGACTCCTGTTACAGAAGCTCAGCCAAGAGTCCTATTAGAAAACATGAAGTTGCCACAGTTCTATCAGACATTGCACATTTACAGAAGGGCATGAGGTGCGCTACTGTTTCACTTTTACCGTTATTAGCCGACGATGAGCGACATGAAATAAAATTGCTTACATTAAACGAAGGGCTAACATTCTTTACAAAGCACCAGCTGGCACCACTGAGGATCTAATGATACAGTCAAAACAAAGAAGGTTCAGATATTTTTCTTTTGTTGTGTTTAGTTTTTCTGAGTCATCTTTCTCAATGTTAGCCAACGTTTCTGGCAAATCTGAGATCACTGCACAGTTGGACCAGTATAGCTGGAAGTAATCAGTGTTGGATGTTGATATGCATTTAAAACTACACATTTAAACACATTTCCTGTTTCTAGGGAAATAACTGCATGTACTAAACGTTTTTAATTTTACTTCCACCTAGCAATAATGTTCACTCTTTGGAATTGGGATTACCAAAGTTTATACTATCTTCTAAATCAGAAGCTATAGCCTTCATGTTTTATCAATACAGCAAGGTAAATTTAGCCTAACCATACAATATCAATCATCCAATATATTAATTCTGCATGAAATAAATTGTGCTTTCTCTGAACAAAATCCACAATGCAAGCGGTTGAGATTGCTTTGACTGTATCGCTGTAAGACGGTGATTATTAAAAAAGTCACTGAACTGAAAATGAGGAGAAAAAAAAAGACAGTTTATCATTTTTATAAACTCATACTCTTGCCCTTCACAGCTAGTTGTTGACCTTTTGCAAGGGAATCAACTGAAAACAAAACAGTTGAAAAGAGGTAAGAAAGTGAAACACAGCATTTTTATATCAGAAAAGTCTGGTTTGAGATGTGAAACAAAGGGGGAAAAGAATACAGAAGAGATAATATACGCAAATTTAGAATTTAAAATTTCAGTCCTGACCCATTTTTGAAACAAATCACCGTGAAAGACAAGAGTAATCATTCATGTAAGGCATTTTAAGTTGACAGAACTCCTTTGAGATTCCTTCAGAGAGGCCTTTAGTGGATAAATAAGGAAAACTTTTGTCCATTTTCCAATTGTTAATCCATTTCCATTTTCCACAAACACTTCCCTTAGCTGGAATGTGACACTCTGGATTAGAATATTGTGGAAAGAGTCTCGGATCCTTTACAGATGTGTGAACCTTTAGCAATCACAGCCAGTTTTCATCCCAACTCTGAGAGGACAAAGACGGCGCTACATTCAGAGGTTCAGAAGGAGGAGAGCCACAAGGAGCATTGGGAGGACGCTGAGAGATGAAGAGGACATGACTGTTCCACCTGAAACAGATAGACAGACAGGGGCAAATAAAAGCAGAATTTAATGCCTACGTTGATGGAAAACAATAATAATAATAATAATAATAATAATAATAATAATAATAATAATAATAATAATAATAATAAAGAAAATCTGCTACCTAAATGTCCCATTGATGCATCAAAATCATATTAAAATCCAAACAAATTTTGAAAAGTGTTCAGAGTGCAATTTTGTACTTCATCCAATCCTGCTATTTTAAATAAAGGTGCCTTGTGTTGTTGTCCCTAAACACAATAACAAATTCCCTTTCTTTTAAGCCTGGGCGTTTGGATTGGATGGCGAAAACCTAAAGAAAACTGGGAGTTCCACCAGCACAATGATCACAAAACCACATAAAATTGAAAAAGCAGGTTAACTTCAAGCTTTTAGAATGATCCTCTCGAGTCCCAGACATCAACCCAATTGAAAATGCATCGAGAAAACCCAAGAAGCAACATCTGTATGAAGAAACTCTCTTGATTAAACAACTAGAAGTGTCTGGCCAAGGTCCAATTTGCTGAGAGACAACCTAAGCAGTGTGGAGCAACTATATGCCCCTAATAGATGTATGGTTGGAAGGCTGTCCAAACACACCAGCAAATATTTTCTGGACATATTTTGAGTAGACCTTCACTGTGGGCAAACCACATAACGACCAAACAATGGCTATGTACCGTATGCATTTAGCCACAGAGTGCCATCCCATAAGAAGAGCTGTGTTTAGACTTCATCTCTCTCTGACCACGTTCTACAAATTACAAAACTGAGAGGACTGAGATGACCCCAGACAGCTCTGCTTCTGTCAGCTCCTCGCATTCGAAATCCATCACGACTTAAATTCCCGAGTCTGTGAAATCAAGCTGTCAGGTGGAGTCTGGGTCTGAATGATAAGGAAGGAGGAGAACCGCAGGAGGGGTTTCCTCTTCTCATCAAGATCAATTACAGAGGCTTAAGTTCTCTTCTGTTCGGCGGCCTGCCAGCCGGTCACCCATGCAGCGAGCAGATCAGTCAGGGGGCCGACGAGGCTTTAGTCACAGACCATCTCATCCCGCCAATCTAAGGTATGAAAGCAGAAGTGACTGCTCAACTCGGCCCACACGGGAATCCCTCCCCCTCAGCTTTGTCTAATGATAACCTATTGCTGACTTTAAGCCCAGTATAATCTCACAAACTGATGCTAGACCAGATTGAATAGTGGCATTGTTTTACCTCAACAGGGCAGATTTAAAGCGTCGCTTGATGACTAAAGCCTTTATTTCTATTCCACTGGTGATAAACTTAATCTTCATCAAGACGACGTGAGATTTCCCGAAGGAGATTACGCTCAATCAATACATTTAATTTCATCAGTGACCTCGCTGATCAAATTAAGGAAAGACTCATTTCCCTTTTTTGTTTCACTTGAATCTTTGGGACATGAACTCATATTCTCTGGACATTCAAAAGACATGTAAATAAGTGCTTGCAAGTGTTGGACGCTAATCGACAGCAGGGACTTACTGTAGTTCTGAGTGTGACCGCGGGTCTGGCTGCTTCTAGGGGGGACACTGATTTGAGCCACAGCGCCGTCTCCTCCCTCCGTGTGCGCCCGGACCTCCACCACATACTCCCCGTCTGTTTGCAGGGGAAGTTCAATGGAGCGCTTCGTTGTTGAGTACAGCTTGCCTATTGACGAGCTTTTATTCTTGTACAGGACCTGGGTGCGCGACAGATGTAAATAAAAAGCATCACAAACAGAGAAGTTTCAGGTTTTGGTACCAGAAATGAGAATGCACCAAGTTTTTCCTTACCCTATAGCTTTCTATTAGGGATTCATTAGAAAACGGTACCACTGGTTCCCAGGCAACATTCACAAACCCGCCTTTTATCTTTGCATCTAATATTTTCGGAGGTCGATCCGGAGCTGGTTGAGTTAATTAGAGCAACATCAGGTCAAATCAGAGAACTTCTTCATTTAGACCCAAATAAACACTCATCTAAATATGTGTCTACTGAAATCACACGAGTCAATGTTGAAACTTACGGGGTTTCTTGGTGTGGATCGGGTAGTGGTTGCTGGCTGGTCCGTATCCCGCAGAGTTGTAGCCTCGAATCTCAATCAAGTAGTCCGAGCTGGGCTTCAGACCCTCCAGCCGGGTGTGGTTTTCCTTCCCCGACACCCCGACCCAGAGCGCTCCACCGTCACTGTCTTCATTAGGTCTCCAGTACTTCACCTACGGCAAAAAAGATAAGTTGTTACAGCAAGAATTTGTTGGGGAAAGCAATCTTTTTTCTAAATTGGAAACACACTATACTACATGGTAACTGATCGCACTGACACTTTTTTGATGTGGATGAAGTAACTACATTAAGAAAACCCAAAGATATTTTTTTCTATTTTTAGAATCTTAGGGGTTTAAAATGAAGTCAGAAAAAGTAGAACACCTATTTAAAAGGAAACTGTCTTCAACAGTTTGTTGAGGCTATAGAAGCAAGAGGGAGTTGAAGATTGTTAGCAGATAGTAGGTAGATTGAATAGAGAACTGCATCATTGCAAACTTTTCAAGGTTTCAACCTCTGTCTCTAAGAGAACATGATTAATTTAATATAAAAAATATGATACAAAGACCACCGTTTTATGAATGTGAGTGATCTCACACGTCTCTATACACAGACTGTTTACAGTTATGAAAGCTCTGCACTCATTGCTTGTGAGATTGAAACAGTTTAAAATGTTAACTCTGTTGATTTTGTGTTTGTTTCAGGGCAATATCAAATCATAATTTTCGGCAAACTTTCATTTCATAAATGCACAGAAGAGCTGACTGCACTACAGTTTGTCAAAATGTCTCAAAATCAACTCCTTTCGCACTTTGGCTGAATTAAGCTTCTCATTTTGTTTTTCATTTGATTTAAAAGCGTTGCACCTGTTTATGCAGAGATTACACATAATAATAACAATAATAATAATAATAATAATAATAATAATAATAATAATAATAATAATAATAATAATAATAATAATAATAATAATAATATGGGATGTACAGTACCCAAAGGGGAGGGTTTTTTTACTGACCTGGTATCCATCAGTATTGTTTTCTGACAGAAGCATCCAGGACACAGTCGCCGCTGTGGCAGAAATTGCTTTCGCTTCAAGAATCACCGGAGGTTCAGATGGAGCTACAGAGGGAGAATGCAAACGTTGTCAAAAGTAATAGTCACAGAAGAAACATGTCATGTTGAAGAATGCTTAATGAGGGTGCAAAGGAAAAAAAAAGATTTGAGCACCTCAGAGTCTACTATGGGATTTAAAGTTCCCAAAATAATTTGAAATCAGACATTTCATGTACAGCTTTTATTATTTTTATTCAAAGAGGAAACCTTGCTTTCTAAGTAAAACATGAAGATCAACATAAATTAAATATGAAAACATTTCTAAATAACGAATTTAATATCTAATTATGGAAAATCAATTTTTTCCCCATAGATAAAATTTAATTACTTGTCTTACAGCAGTAACATTATTGTTGCTTTACATTCCTTTAGAAGATTACCAGACTGTTCTCAACAGCTGTACGGTAGATGGAACATAGTTCAACATTTGCAATACAAATAACTTTTTTTTGCCCTTGTAACTACATAATGATATTTAAATATTTAAAACATTTCTTAGAATTTTTAAGTTTTTTTACCATGGGGATAAATAACAGTCTTCATAATAACTTCAAAATTTATCATAATTTTTTTTAAATATATCATATTGACAGAAATAAAATAAAAACACCAAAAAAAACCAATTGGTGATTAGTAATCAGAATGAAATAAAAAAAACTAATCAATTGTAGCTTTAATTAAAATTCTGTACAAATAATGAAGGAAAATATCAATTGTCAAACTTGATGCTTTTGCTTTCAGTTTAAGAACGCTAGTCGGTTTGATATCATTTCTAGCTAAAGCTATGAAGAGTCCTGTGCAGGACCTTAAGTGCTACATGGTTCCACTGGGGATTGAACCAATAACACTTTAGATACCGCACAAAATGCAGCACAAGCATTCTTCCTATACGAACACATAATCTGGAGGCAAAGCCCTTTATCAGGATGACTTTACAGTCATATGCACGTCCTCAAAAAGCTGATGCTTCCTAGGAATGTTTATGCTGGCTGGAAGGTAGAAAGTTATCATGTCTGTACAGTAGTGCCAGTGGTTATCTCAAGTTCTTGTCACTGAAAGTTAACAACTTGATCCAAACAGCTCACAACTCTGCTGAAATGATCGGCCTTTCTGGTTCACGCCGCAGGGATCCTTATAATCCACCTCCAACGAAAGATGGAGGGGGGAGGGTTTCACTTTCAGTGTGCATTTAAATTCCTCACCAAACATGAGAACCCCCACCTTTAACAGGGTCCCACTCTATAGAGCAGGGCTGACAGGCTAGAATGCAGTTTCTGAACTTGTTGCTTTGGAAATCACTTTTTCAGGTTTTCTCTCACTCCAAGTGGCTTTGGGAGCCGTGACACTGTACTTACCATCCTGTGAGGAGTAAATGACGGTTGTTAAGCTGTAGGGTCCCTCTCCCAGTCTGTTGAAGGCTTTAACTTTGACCTCAAACCGCGTCATCGGAGCGAGGTTGGGGTCTTTGTGAACATAGCTTTTCTCCTTGGGGTTCGTCACTGCCACCCTGTTCCACTGTTTCTCTTCATGGGGTTTAAAGGCCACAATGTAGCCAAAATTAGGTCCATAATAGTACTGTGGCTGCACTGGCTGAACACAAGAAAAGAAAGAAAACAGAAACGATCAGGAATATAGACACTTTATTAAAATATTTGATGTTATTTAACCAGGCAACAACCACTAGGAAATAAAACAATGTTTTATTTTGCTTTCTCAAAGTCTGGTAAGACCCCTTGGTGTTCTTTTCATCTATTATTTTCAAGGTTTTAATATCAGAAGCATTGAACTCAACTATTAAAGCTCAGATTTACAAGGTGACAGTACTTCTTTTTACCAGAATTTAGAACAAAGATCTCGTAAAAACATCTACAACTAATGCAGGTCCTTTATTATGCTTAAAAGAAAAACAGGACTCAGTGGTTTACAAAATAAAGCTCTGCCAAATATTAGGGTTTCCAGAGTCGAAGGAGATGAGGCTAAGGCATGAAGCCATTACCAAATGGTAAAACATAAAAATAATGACTAGAGGTGTAACAACTATTGGTCGGGCAGTTCTTGTGTTGGGAGCTTCTGACTTCATCTGTTGAAATAAGCTGCTATTAAGAACCCCAGACATGTAAAACCCCGTTTTTTATATGTTTGGTGCTTTTATTTTGAGGTTATTAATGGAAGCAATTCTTGAGTTGCCCCGTTGTATTGATAAACCGGATCGATAAATACCAATCTGACGATCTGGCTGACAACGCTCAGTCAGCATTAAAGATGTTTTAATTCTTTTTGTGGCAGGGTTTCAGTAAGTAAGTAAATAAATAAATAAATAAATAAATAAATAAATAAATAAATAAATAAATAGCAATTGTAAACAAATGCAAATATACACTGCAGCTGAAGTTGCTACTTCTACTGCTGGAACTGATTGAATCTGAACTGGATGAAACAGAGTCTCTAAAACACAGTTTGAATTTTACTAAGCCTTCAATTTGTGACATTTTTTTTCATATTAAGTTTGAAACGCACATTATAGAGACTAGTGTCTTGAATGTTATTCTAACTTAAAGACAAAGTAACTTTACAACAAGCTCTCAGTACCTGTTGAGTAAAATATACAGCCACTATTCCAAACTGACCGAACAGAAAATGCTTCGTCAGCTCTTTACACAGAGATTTCTAGGGTGGAAACAGCTGACCTACCGTCCATGTGATGTTCAGCTCTCGGCCGGACCCGCCGCCCCCGCCGACATCCGAGGGCGCCACCACAGGAACTACAATAAGACAGCAGTGGCAAAACTTTAAGCCCACATACTACGAATCCACAAAAAACAGAGCCAAACCCACACAGCCTGCAACCTAGCTCTGGATTTACGAATGAGACGCATTTCCTCGACAAACACAGTATCAATATCTGCAAGTGCGTCAAACGCGATCCTGAATCTACTCATAGGAAGCCCGCCAGCCGTAGCTCACCTTCAATTAGAGATTTTTTTTTTTAAAGAGGTCATAGCAGGTCTGAATTCCAGTGTCAGGTTTCACTAAAGTGCTTATTTGTAAAGGCTCGTGTGGTGATTCTGGCAGGATGTGATTTTGGAAGCCGAGCCTGATGTCAATACTGCTGATTCACTTCTGCAGGGAAGTGAATTATACATTCAAGCAGGCAACAACAGAAAGACAAGGTGTAACTAACAAACAGTAAGCTGGATGGTAGTAACTCAGTTTTCTTCCTTCTTTTACATTACTGTAAACAGTTTTCTTTTCAGTTGTTTAAATGACAGTAAGCAGATCTAAAAAAAATCTGGACGTGGTCCTACCTGATTCCAGGGTTTTCTCTTTGCTTGACGGCCTGCTCGGCTCTCCTGTCCCCAGAGTGTTGGTGGCCATGACCCTGAACTCATATTCTGTCCAAGGGAACAAATCCACCACTTTAGCTGTCTCTGCATTCCCCTCAACATCAAGAGGAGCTACAAAAAACAGAAAAAAAGTCACAACTTGGTTCTGATCAAATTTGATCAAATTGACAGTAAACGTATCTTTTAAAAGTTTTTACATTACATTTGTCATGTTGTAAACAAAAACTCTGAACTTGTTGGGCTTTTATGAGAGAACAAGATAAGGCAGTGACAGCAGTCCTTCAGAGGTAACTGAAGGAGCTGCAGCTGCCCACAGCTCAGGTGGACAAAGCTTTTTGACAGTATCTTATCAGTGATAAACAACACAAGTTTTAATGAGAGAGTGGCAAGAAGAAAGTTGTTGTCAAAATAAAAGCCATGAATCCTAATTAATTATTGTAATCACACATAATCCTGTGGTGATGTCTCCCACTCACAGGTTGTGGCATTCTTCCAGACGTCTTTCGAGAACTCGTCTCTGTACTGGATGGTGTATTTGGAGATGGGGCTGTGGTTGTCTGCTCCACGGCTCCACTGCAGCGTGACACTCTTGACCGATCTGTCAACTATTCTCACCCCGCCTGGTGCACCGGGGGGCCCTGGGGCAAATATATCAAGGGAAGGTTAACAGACAGGTTTTAAAAAGTTAAAGTCACTGGTGAAAATGCAGATGGGGCAGAAAAGCCCAGCGAAAGAGAATCACGCAGCTGCGAATAAGCTGCAGACAGGAAGAGTGATGATTCTGGGAGAGATTCAGTCTCTTAGGGAAATTCCTGGAATTAACTCTGATCTATTTAACATGCATACAAAAGCATAAATAACAAGACTATCACAGCATATCACAGCCTTTTACATTTTCAAGCTTTTTCATCAGTTAGAGGCAAACTTTGACTTTAGGGCATTCAACTTTTATAGTGCAGTGGAATATGTTAACTCAAACTTAGTCAAAGGCTTTTTAATCCAGTGTTTCTCTTGGTCCTGATGCAACTCTTAATTCTTCCATTGGACCAAAAAAAAAAGAAAAAATGTCTGGGTTGCAAATCCCAACCCGCAACCCGAGAAAGCCAAAATTCCCTGTTAGAAAAAAAAAATTATCTAAGCTGAAAAAAAGCAAAGACAATATATTCACTGTGTAACTGCCCTAATAGATCCATGAAGAAAGGAAAGGCATTTACATTCTGCACATGTAAAAGAAAATAACTTAGTTTTGGATATAAAGCATTGTCAATATTTACAACGCCTGTAAAAATGTTCTCACACCCTTGGATGTTTTAATATTTTCATTTATTCTACAAATCAAATGGGATCAAGATTTGGCTTTTTGACAAAAGAATGTATACAAAAATAAAGCTGTATGTTAAAAAAAAAACCTGTTTACTACCACCCTTTAAAGTGAGTGACCTAATTCAACAGAGGCCCAAACAAATGGTGCCAGTTGTCTCAAAATGAATGGAATGGATCACCTGAGTACAGTGACTGGATCTCAAGTGATTATCAATAAGTTTTCATGGCTACCAATTCAGCACGGAGACGAAAAAACACTCCAGACAAATCGGAATAAAGGTTGTTAAAAAGTACAAGTCAGGGGATGGATACAAAAATAAACTCTCTAAGGTATTACATACCCATTGAAGTTCAGTTAATCTCATCATGGCATTTAAGGAACATGACCCATGTGTAAATTTGCCTGAATGATAGAGGACACCAGGTCACCATGACTACGCCCAAGGAGTTACTAACTTCAGCACCGGAGATGGGAGAGGCTCGACAGAAACCAAAACATATTGAGATGAACATAATCGACTTGCAAAGGCAATGGAAGCAATTCAAACGTCCAAGGATGCGAGTGCATTTACAGGCTCTGCGTTTCCTCAACTGCCTTGACGAATCGGCTTGCTCTCCATTAGGAGCAACCCGGGATGCCTGCTTTGGTTACAGTTTGGGGGAAACCGTCACGCTCAGACGCTGCGCGTTCACCTGGCCATCTGTCAGCGCTCGCTGTGAAAGCCGCAGCAGCCCAGCCAGGACGCTGCAGGGATCACTGGCACTCTGGATCACTGCTAGAATTCCTGAGTGGAAATCTACAGAAAGCCTTTGTCCTGTAAGACTGAGCCTGTTTCATGACCGGAGAAGAGGAGCTGTAAGGGAGGCTCCCAGTTGTTGAGCGGGAGGGAGGGGGGAGAAAAAAGCAAAGCTCGGTGAATCATCCAGGAGCTGAACTCGCAGCAGAAGGAGAGATAAAGCACTGAAAGTTGCCAGTGTTTACTTTGTGTGTACTCTTATGAAGTGATAAAAATCAGCAGCTGTCTGTCAAAATAAAGTGAAGAAAGACAGAACCATGTGAGTCATTATGTCCTCATCCCATCACCATCACACTTGATTCATTCATAAAGAGGCCGGATGGGAGCTGACACTCTTCAAAACACGTTTTACAGTCACAGAAGCATTTCGTGTCCCATTCAGTTTATTCAGCTACTGTGACTCTGTCGGAGCAACGACTTATCACTGTTCCTGACAATCAAAGACAAATACATTTCCCATGCTCTTTTCTTAGGTCAGGTCAGGTTCTTGTTACAAACAGGTCTCCTCCGGTTCCAGTAGCAATATTTAGAAAACAAAACTTTGCTCCCAACGTTTTGTTACCTCAGAGATGACAAGAGTAATTGGTTCTGATTCAATTGTTTCCAGAAAGAGTTTCTCACATTGTTTTTGTAATGTCAGTGTCTGATTTTTTTCCCCTTCTTAAACACATAAACTCGATCCTTTAGTGGTAATTAACATTCTGAATTGCTTTAATGAGAAATGCATAAGTATGTGGCTGATGAGCCGTAGAACCGTTTTGTCTTCCCAATTGCTTAACAAACTCTACAGCTATAAGATGTCTGATATATTCATTATAAGTTTAAAATTCAAACTATTGTTCTGCATCTATAGCCCTTGCATACTTTGGAGAAATCTTATGAAAAGCAATTTTTTAAAACTGTATTGCACATTGTTTGGTTAGTGTCTTATGTGAAGTAGATAATTTTGTAGTTTTTTTTTTCTTTAAGCATAGATCCAGAGTAGTTGAAGGTGCAGGCTGAAGCTAATGGCCAGTCTATTGACCAAATTGGATTAACATTTTTTTAACAGCTCCATTCTCAAAAATGTTGAGATTGTTTATCCAAAAGCTTTCTTGTGATTTAAAGTAAGAAAGCTTACTTTAAATATTTCCTGCTTTGGAAACTACAAATGGTCTACAACAAAACAACTCAAATAAAAATAATTTACAGACAATCACAATTTACAATCACCAAACAAACTCTACAGTGTCAGCTTAGACTTAAAACTAAAAAATGCAGAAAAGTCGAGTGACTCAAAAACACCTGTGCAAACTAAAACTACTAAATCAAAAGTGTTCTGGATGAAGCTGTTTTCAGGGCTTTCAAATTCAATTCCGCCAGTGGCTCACAACTCACCCCTGACAACCAGACGGGCTGAAGCGGAGGTGTTGTCCACATGAGTTTTTGCAGTGCAGGTGTAGCGTCCAGCATGTTTCAGTTGAGCATTTTTGATAAGCAGTTTAGCGTTTGAGCTTCCATTCTGCATCAAACACAAGGAAAACAATTCATTACTTTGATAAATGTATCTAAAGGGGGAAAAAGTGACAGAATGTTTTTCAGCCCAAAAATCTAAAGAGATTAACACCAAACTTCACCTCTTTTTCTTTTTTTTTTCCTCAGTTGCGTTATTAGGTCAACACTCGACCTAAATAAAAGCAAAAATCATCCCACAGAACCGAAGCACTGCACTAAAGGCTGAAATTGGCTTTGCTAGCAACACAAACAGAAGTGAAACAGAACTCCCCTTGTAAAAAGGGAAAATTCCTGCTCACAAAAATAGGAGATCATCATTCACAGTCGTAATCTGGTGGTTGCTGAGCGAGTGGAGAAACAAACGAGAAACCGCCAGTTTATGGTAAGAAATGCACTTAGAGAGAGAGAGGAGGTTATGTCCACATGATAGGACATAATGGCACTTATAATTACAACTGGGAGATGACTCAATGCTCTTTTCAAGAAAGTATGGGGGATTAATTTTGGAGCCATAAAGTCCACTTAAAATAGACTGTACTTTTCCATTTCAGATATTCCAGTGAAAACAACGCTATAGCATCAGACTCCAAAGCATGTTTCTTGACCTGAATGAACCAAAATTTAGTCCTAATAGGAGAAAACAGACAAACAAAACGATTGTGGCGAGTTCTCACCAGGGTGCTTTCATAATGCGTGTTGTCTTTGTCCAAATCAATTTCTTGCCCATTCAGGGACCAGACAAAGGTGATGTCCACCATCGGGTCGTACGACGCTGCGCACTCCATCCAGGTGTTGTCTCCAATGTGAACATCGGCGTTCGAGGGAGACAGTGTGATCTTTGTGGACTCTTGAGAGATGAAAGGAATGTATAGAATCAATGACAAGAATAAGCAAGAATCAAAACTCAAAGCTGAAACAGTTTTGATAGCACGAACTGTCAGAGTGGGCGATAAATCAATTTTATCCATGAATCAAATTTTCTGTTAAATCTGTTGTTTTTGTTTTGATTTTTTACCAATGTGTAGTGATGTCAGGCTTTTTGAAAAAAAGAAAACAATATTAAAAATCTATGAAAAATCAAAAATTGACTTTGGTAGGAAAAATTCTGGGCTCAATGAAAGATGATGAACCTTCCAGATTTGCTGTCTGTACTCCCATTGAACAATAATAAATCTTATTTTAAAAAGAAGAGTTATTTGATTTTCTCATCACTTACCTTGTTACATTAATAATCACAATTGTCTCAAATTTTACAAACAAAATCTAATGCAGATAAAATGCTTCTAACCACTTTAAAAAATCTGATCGATTTAATGCTTTGCATTTTGATGCAATACTGTTGCTTTTCATATACTTTGATACATTTTATCTTTGGTGACTGTCCACCTAAATATTACAGAATGAGAAGCCGCATTGACTGAACCCCATAAACACGCATGTGGCAGGATGCTTGTCTGATATCTGTTTCCATTCGTAACTATAAAAATTAATATTACTCGTCTCAGTATTATTCCCCCAACTACACAGATCTATCGAACAGACGTTGTGTAATAAAACACTTTACAAAGTATATTAGCTAGATCTCTGACAATTTTAGGGCCAACACAAGCTGCAAGTGAGGACCTGTGGAGCAAGACATCAAAGATGGCATCACAATTAAATGCAATTAATAAATAATATTCATTATTTACATGATAAAAGGTTTTCAGAACAAACGCAAAAAACAAGTAATTTGCATGTACAAACTTTATGTTTTTTGAAGGAACAAAAAGTGCAATAAATTCAAATGTCCAGAAGAGGGCAGAAAAGAGCTTTGGATGCAGGGATACTGAATCTCAACTGTGAACAAACTCGATGCTTGACAGATCAAATTACATAAATGACAGAAAAAAATAACTACAATCTTTCTTTTTCATGTATTAATTTTCTGATCTTGAACCAAGAACTCATGTTTTTCTCCCAAAGAACTGCAAGGCCTGCACACTGATTGGATCCAAAGGAACTCCCTCATGAATCTGGCCTTGGGGGAACGAGTGAATATTCAGCAGAAGCCTGTATCCTGTCACTTTGCTTTGTGGGTCGTTATTTAACATCAGTTGACATTTGGAGGTCGGCCCTCTTTGGTAGAACTGCGAAAGATGAGATTGATTGCCAGCTAACATTGGGAGCCGTCAAAGCAAACTCCACCGTCCAAAAATCACCAAAGGCAACCGAGGGCTGTTTGTTTTAAGCTTTGTTTGAGATTGGCTGCAACTTGCCTGTGACCACCAGAGGGCGCGTGCTGTTGGCCTTTCCCCAGTCATTCTCCGCAAAGCAGGTGTACCGTCCCTCATCTTGGGGCGTCACGTTAAGGATCTCCAGGCTGCCGTCATCCCAGATGAACATCCTGAGGAGGGAACAGGCCAAACAGTCACACACTGAAGATTCCAGAAATATTTAAAGGTCAAAAGTGCACCGTTTGGTATTCCACGTACTAGGGGATGATGAACAATAGTGAATATATTCAATATCTCTGTTAGTTTTTGAGAGAAAAACAACTGTGTGCACAACTCAGCAAGAAGCCACCTCACTTTCCTTCAAAAGTAATATACGGATTCATTTTTGTCATGCATGACGGAAGGCATGCCAGAAGCCCCCTTCCCTCCCCCTTACTCCTTCTCTTGCTCAAAAAGAAGCCGTAGAGAGAATTAGGATGCATACGCTGCATAGTAAATGACTAGCTGCTCCTCCTCCACAATATGTGAGCGTCAGTATTGGGACTCGGGGGGGTGGGCGGGTTAGGGAGTAGCATCGGAGATCGGAATTGGGGGTTATGTGGGGGGCGTCTCACTGCACTCAGATTACACTTGTTTGCCAAGTGAGGAGCAGGAGATGGGGCCCAAACGGCGCTGCATTACCAGCTTAATGTCAGCTAATGTCAGCCAATGTCAGACAGAGCAGCTCTGCTCAGCAATCAAACACATTTAAGACTTTTCCTCCGATTTTTGTGGGTCTCATAGATCTGAAGCTTATTTAGATCAACATTTTGCAAAGCGCTTCTCTGGGAACTTTAGCTTGCCTTCAAAGCAGAATGACAGATTCTCGTCCTTGCAGCCCAGATGTGTCCAAATGACAGACGACGGCAGGCAGCTGATGAATATTGGCATTAGAAACGAAAAAGGACAACTCAACCAGAGACTGAATAATATGAATAGAAATAGCTGAATATGAATATTTATTGATATTCATTAGATTGTTATTCAAATTTATTTTTTGTAAAAAAAAATATATATATACTAAATAAAAACACATCAAATGTTCACTAATTGGAGTTGGAACAAAATGAGTGTTTGAGTCTGACTAAGTGATGACTGACCTGGAGGAGTTGGAGAGCAGCTCCGTGTCTTTGCTCCAGGTGATGATGGGCTTCGGGGCAGCTTTGGCTTTGCATTCAATCACCACCCGGCCATTTTTAGGTGCCAGCACTCTTCTCACATGGTTATGGGGAAACTTTGGAGGCCCAACTGTGGATGTCAGAATCGATTATTCTTCCCAAACTAGCTGTATTAAACACTACTTGGAGAGTCAACATGTCCCACTGAGCACAATGTCCGCAGTTATTTTAACCCAAAAGATAGAGTTATTATTGGTAGACAAAAGTCTGGTGATTCTAATTGACCATTGGGTCAAAAAATGTGTCCCTTTTTGTTTTGTGTCTTTTTTAAGTTGGAATCTCAGAGAAGTGACAATGAAGGAAAGCCATCCTTCTGGACATTAGGGGCTTTATCAGAAACAAAATACAAACCTCATACAGCAAGTTAATGGTTGGCATTTTAGCCTGAACCTCCTCGTGGGGAACAATAGAGTCCCGGATGAGTTTTATTTTTAAGTTGAATTTTGCATTAAAATGATCTAATTATTAGAAATGCATAAAAAGCTCAAAATGTCACAGAAAAATTTACCTCACAAACCAATGAATTGGGAGAACAAAATTCATTCAATATTGCCTTTCTAGCATTAGACAAAATGACATTGCAACTATTTCTATGGTCAAAACATAAATGCTAAACATAGAGGATATGGACTTAAATGACACAATATTCTTACGTCATAGGATTTAATATTATTTTGCATAAGAAGTGTGTTATGGCAAATTTGGACCATTCTTTCTTTCAGAAGTTCATTTTTAAGGTCAGACATTGATGTTGGACAAGAGGTTGAAGCTTTGCGGTTTGGCATTTTTTCTATGCCAAACCGGTTTATCCATGTCCTTATAGACCTTGCTTTGTGCTCAGATACCTATTCATGTATTTTCAAAACTGTTCTCACAAAGTTGGGAGGATGAATATTTCCAAAATGTCTTATGTGGAAGCTGTAAATAAGGGGCAAGCCCTACTGTCCAATAGCAGTCACTTCAGCCAGGTATTTAATGTTGCAGACCTAACCCAGTAGATCAGATCATAAACCCATCCTGTTGTGGTAGATCAGGACGGGGTTAGCAAAAAAAACCAAACAAACCGGTTTTTAGCTCAGCAGATTTTAGAATATAGTCCTCTACATTTAGCACAGCGACGGCTTGAGCCAGAGTTCGACTCACAAAACACTCTTAGCTCTGCGTTGGCATAAATGACTCCGTGGCGATTCTCTGCTATGCACTGGTACATCCCCGCATCGTCTGATGTCAGCCTGCTGAATCTCAACTCGGTCCCGTCAAGCTGTGGGAAAGAAGGGAGAAGTTAGATGATTTTCATCAATTTTAAGCAGCAGAAACGACATCTAGGACACCCTGATGAAAAAGTAAATGCTCCACACTTACATGCCTTCTCTACGCAGCATTTTACATTATGTATTTTGATACATCACATGTTAATATTTCTTTGCACATTTTGTGTCACTGGCTGCTGTTCCCATGGGGGGATCTCAGGCTGACAACAGCCGTTTCTGGGGAAGCCTTGCACAACAGCTGATTAACAAGTATTTTCCCCCTGTCATGATGTACACACACACACACACACACACACACACACACACACACACACACACACACACACACACACACACACACACACACACACGCTTGTTCTCGCGCTGCTGAACTACATTAACAACACATGGCTGCACATGCAACTGAGAGGAACTACACAGATGATGCTTACTATACTGCCAACAGAACAACAAACATTCCCATGCCAGAATTTTACCGGTTCTCCATTTTTCAGCCAGCGGATCTGAGGTTTCGGAACCCCTTTGGCAATGCAAGACATGGTGTATTCGCTGTGCAGGTCTTTCTCTGTGTTGACAATGTGCTCCACCCACTCTGGAAGTGCTACAACAAGAGGAGTTAAGAGTTAAAGAAGTCTACAGGCAAAGAACCTCGCCCTATCCGGCGAGGTTCTTTGCCTGTTTTTCAATTTAATGAAAGTGTGTTTTAGCTTTCATATGCCGAGGGATGACATGTCATTCAACATTTCTCTTACCCTCCACAGATACGTTGGCATGGTGCGAGTCCTTTCCCTTGTGGTTAGACGCTTCACAAATATAGACACCGCTGTCATTGAATTGGACGTTTGGGATGTACAGCTGAGCACCCGCCATCCGCACCTGATGATTATGTAGTAAATCTTTCCCCTTCCTCCTCCAGTGAATGTCAGGTACGGGGCTGGGACGCAAAGGGCGACGAAGCAAAGTCACACACCGGACCGGATTCAGCTTGTAAGACATGCACTGCTTTGCAAAGGTAAAACATTTGCCACACGTATTCACGTTAGAATCCTATATGTCTGTATTAGAGAGAAACTGATAGGTGGAGGTAAAATGATAGATTTTTGGGCGCAAAAATCGAAAGAGCGGCACACACTGATTTTATCGGGGCTCCTACAAAAGTTTGTTTTAGAGTTCAGACTATATCAACATATCTGTATTGGTGTTTTTATTCTAGATATAAGAGCACAATTATTTAGCTGAGCTTTAAAATCTCCAAATTTCAGGGTGTGCCGTGGTGGCGCAAGGGGATAAGGCACACCCCACGTACCGCGGCTGTCGCCGGCCCGACTCCTGACCGTGCGTCATTTACCGCATGTCTTCCCCCTCTCTCATTGCCCACCTTCCTGTCTGCCTACTTTCAAAAATGAGGCCACTAGAGCCGACAAAAATACTCCATTAAAAAAAAAAAAAAAATCTCCAAATTTCACAAGTCATACATTTATCACACCCACCCCCGCCCCCCACATTCAAAACTTTGTTTTGGTTCTATTTATTTCCACACGTCTTTTGCACATCTACAGCCTAAACTTGTACTTAGTTTGTAAAATATCTTAAGGCCAGGTAGATTTAATAGGGACCATCTATGAACATCAGACTTACTGCATATTCCTATGTCTGACATGTCAACATTCCTTTGTTGTCGTATGTCATGACCCAGCCTTAACCCACTGACAGGTCTACGTCTGATTTGTATTTAGCTCATTCCATTCCTCATTCCTTAACTCAGCCCGGCTTTTCAATCAATGCAGAAGAAAATATTCCCCGTGCCATTTTCACACCGCCTGGATCCCATTCAAACGTAGACCAGAGAAGTCATTAGCTCGGCTCCGGGAAGAAGACGAGGTAATAACCGACTGCATTTTGCTATAAGCGTTACTGTAAACATGCAGTTACTTCATGCACTCAAGCAAACAGGAAATGTCAAACCTTTTCTCACTTACTTCCCCAGTGCAAAGCATTCCAAGATGATGTCCTGTCCCACCAACGCAGTCGTGTGAGGGAACTTCACACTCAGGTCAGCAGGATATTTTCTGATGGAACCTAAACCGAAGAGCAACAGGTACAAACACATACCACAAAAATGAACCATACTTAAATGAAAGGGATGGAAGATGTACAATGTTTTTTAAGCCTTTAGTTTACCTAAGCTAAATATTCTTGGTATCCAAGAATTTTTTTTTTGAAAATGCACTTCTGTGATTAAACATGGAGCTTCCTGAGGATTTTAGAGCATCCTTGCAGAATATCTGAATAAAATAACTGTGGTGCTGCTGTGTGCTCATTTCAGTGATTCACCATGTCAACAAAAAAAACACTGTATGATGTACTGATTCCATTAAAGAAAACATATTAATAAGTTGCTCCTTTTTTCCCCCCAAACTGACAATGTTCTTATATTGACACTGTCCTAGAGTGTAAATAACAATAAAGACAACACAATAATTAAGACAAAACAAAAATAGTACTAACGTTCAGCAAGAGGCTTGAGGGGAATAAATTTGGAGAACACGCTCTTGGAGATGGACGGGCTGGACGTGAAGCAGGAATAGTTGCCCCTGTCTGATGATTCCACCTTGGAGATGTAAAGGTTGCCGGTTATCTGGGAGACAAAGTGCCGCTTGTCCAATGGGATGAAAGTGGGGAATTCATTGAGGATCCATCGAAAAGACAGCTCGCCTACACAGCGGGAAAGAAAGAGAGAGAGAGATAGAGAGGGAGAGAGAGAGAGAGAGAGAGAGAGAGAGAGAGAGAGAGAGAGAGAGAAAGAGACACGCGTTGAAATGCTGACTGTCAATCAACGGTTCGGACACAAGGCAACGTCTATGGAAACAGACCAGGAATCTGGATATGAGCATCGGCTCAACAAATATATGAAACGTATGAATAGTCATGTACAGCTACGCCGTGCTGAGAGTAATTATAATTTGCGCATGTTTTGACCTTGCAGATGGATTTGCAGGATTCTTTGGGCTGAAAGGCTTAACAGAGTGGGGAAGTTCGGCTTGTTGTGATGATTGTGATGCTGCTGGAGTGGGTAATTCCATAATGAATGGATGGTTATAGATTAGCATTCAGTGTGAATATCGTAAATGTCAGTGGCATTTTATTTAGCTGATGGTTACGGCCACATTAGCATTGCTAATGGAAGTGGGAAACGGTTTGGTCAGCCACATTAAGAGACTGGAAACGACAACTAAAGCTGAGGATGCACTGGAAAGTTTTTTTATGGGCCAGATTTTACTCACAATTTCCAGTTGGGCAAAGTCTCTACTAGTTGAGGACAATCTGCAAGGCTGCATGGCATAAAAATAAAGCTGATTGCTTAATTGGTAAAACCAAATATGATTACCCATCCAACAGGAAAACGATCACTGAAAAAAAAAAATGATTGGACAACAACAGAGACTTTTATTTTACCCAGACTACAGGTGTGAGGTCACACTGTTGGGTCTCAAACCAGACCCTTTACCTAAATTACATCCAACCGGCAAAGTACTTATGTTTCTGGGATGTAAATTTCCTCCCAGGCAGAGTCCAGAAAACAATTTACAAAGGAATCAGTGCAATTCAGCATTAATATCATAGTGGTTATGCTTTAAAGGATATGGTAAAGTTCTGGCAACCACAGCTGCTGGTATATTACAGTAGATTGGAGGTTTTTTGTTTTTTAACAATGTAGCTTTTATTTTTAGATAAGGAAATAGGATTGCTGATGTCATACATGTATTTAAATGTTAGGCTTGTCAAAACACACACATATATGTCATGAGGTACTGGGTTTGAAAATGGTGTGTTTGCAAACAAAAATATGCATCTTTATTTAGTTGAGTTCAAACATCCTGTTAATATTTAACCACAAATAAATGTCCCCTGTCCCTCCCTGGACAAAGCTCCACATATAGCTCAGGATTCTACAGCACCACTTTCATACACTTCTTTCAGGGGGTGTTAGTCTGATTAGTTCCAGATTTTACCAAGTTAGAAAATCCTTTCATCAGAGAAGTAGACATGCTTTATTTACCTGGATAATGTGGAGGGGGGGCGCAGAGCAGAACGGCCCCCTGACCCTCCTTGACGTGCACAGCCTGCCTCTCCTCCGGTGAAAAAAGATCGAGATCTGAGAAGGGGAGAGACGGAAACGAGATCATCGTCTTAGAGGTTGAATCGAAGACTCTCGCATATCTAAATGTCATCATTACACACTAAGCATGAGGTTTGTCTGAACATGAAGTTCCTAATGAAATGTTGTTGCATATTCCATATGCATATTATGCATGAGTTAACAGCTCTGGGGAAGCTGCTCAACATCTGGATGGCACTGCACATTGCTGCCTACAGACGTGGCTCACTCCAATCCAAACAACTCACATCCGAACTGGACAGACGCCTCTTGGCTGACGACCGTGCCGTACATGTTGGTAGCCAAGCAGGAGTATTTCCCCACGTGTTCCGATCTAACGGGGTCGCTGATAATCAGGTTGCCTCCCGATAAACTGTAGCTGCTGCCAGGTTTGCTCAGGTCAACATCCGTGTTGTTCAGCTTCCATCTGCATGGAAAGCAACCTGGGTGAGTTTGTGAAAGTCCCGTTTATGTTTTTCGGTCTTTAACTACTTCTGCTTTTAGAGTGTGCACTCTAGTAACTGACTTTTTTTTTTTTTACTTTTCATAATTTTTGACGAACAAAATGATGCTGTTCAGACATATTTCACTGTACAGGAATAATTTATGCATCAAAACGTAGCCATGTATGTCTACTTTAAGGAACCATGACTGTCATTGTGGCAGATCTTACGGTTTTCTGTCAAACTCTTCTGGAGCACAAACACGTCACACCTTCTCCTATTTCTTCAATGCGTTTTTTGCTTTGCTTTGTTTCTATCTGTGTGTCAGTTTTCTTCTAGTCTTCCTTCCTGGTAATGCCTTTTGCTTTTACTGGTTTTACTGTCTACAAAGGTCTTCTGCAAACTCGTCAATTTTGGCATTTCTGCTTCTTCTTCTGAACTATGCTATATTGTTTGCTAAATGTTACTATTGTACTTTTTAAAACATTTTACTATTTAACTTTTTCAAATATTTCAGGTTTTATACCAAATTCTGCTTCTGCTGAATGATGCTATATCTTTTGTTATATTTAGCAAAAGTAAAATACATTTTGCAGTATTACTTTTTCTATATAGCTATACTTTTGCTATATAGCAAAAGTTTGACCCTGTTGCTGGTCAAACGTATTTGCTATATTTTGCAAAAAAATGTTTGCTATATTTTACAAGCTTTTTTAAAAAGTTGGAAAAAGTTTTTTACAACTTTAAAAAGTACAACTTTTTTTTTTTTAAAAGTAAGAATTTCTTGACCAGTTGTATCTCAGTTTACTTGATGGTAAAATTGTAAGATGACTTTAAATATAAATCTTCATCTACCGGCATAGTAATAATTATTCAGCAACAAAAGGACATGTTATTTTACACACATGTCTGCAGACCCTGAAACAACGGAGGGAAATTTAAAGTGCATAGTAATGCGGCTGGATTTATGGAAACATTATGTTACCTGTATGTGGCAGGTGGATTGGCTCTCGCCTGGCAAGTCATGACAATTCTGGCCTCGGGCGCCTCCTCGGGGTAGATAGTGTCCACCGGCTGCTCCTCAAACACCGGGCCAAAACCTGTGGCATCATCTGCTGAAAAGAACCAAGGCAGAGTAGGATGAAAAACAGCACAAGGCACATTTGCAAGCTGGTAAGATCAGGAAGTTCAGTCACTAAGTTTGATCAGCAAAGCAGAAATCCTCCCAGCAACTACTAAATGTGTTGGTATGAGAGCAGATGTTTAAAAATGCACACATCAAACCTTTTTCTCACTGCATGTGTCATGTTAAGCCGTGTGTTGCAGATGTGGAAGAGCCCACTTCATGAGAATGCATTTTTTATTTATTTATTTATTTTTTGTTCAATCTGGCTTTTGCAATAGCGACACACACATGCAATCACCCCCAATTACTCATTAAAGGAGACAGACATCCCGAGCAGTGGCATGAATAAGACATAAACACAATGCTGAGCCATGAATAGGCAATGAGGCAGAATGTTCCCAAACGCTGATTATTCTCAAAGATCAAGACTGTGTAGGTGGCTGAATGGATTGCAAATGGGATGTGTGTGTATGAATGCGTGTGCACATGGGTGTTATTCCCCCGTGTGTTTCTGTGTTCTAAGAATGCACAGCTGACACCTCAATGGGGGACGTATGCTATTTCAGACAGTAATATGCCGCTCTGCTTTAGTTCATGGAAAAAGGCCAAAGCCAGGAATTCACTGACTACAACAATGTCCTATAGGGCCTTGCTAATCCACTCCTACTGATTCATTTTGTTACATCACAACCACAAACTTCAACGGATTTTACTAAGTCATAATTGAATTTATATAATGCAAGTTCAATGTTTTCACAGATTGAAATCTGAAAAGCATTGTTTTTATTTATGTTCAATGCAGTCCTTTGAACCACATCGATGCAGCTTAAACTTTTCATCTTTCTGATGGGTTTCTCTTGCTCTAAATTATTCTGTTTGTTCTGAAATGTTCCCTCACAAACTTAACGCCACCATCCATCTATCCATCCATTTTCTTTGTCGCTCAGTGGGGTCAGGAGGGTTGCTAGTGCCTATTTCCAGCTAACGTTCCGGGCGAGAGGCGGGTCACCCTGGACAAGTTGCCAGTCTGTCACAGGGCAACACAGAAACACACAGGACAAACAACCATGAACACACACACACACTCTCAAACCTAGGGTCAATTTGAAGAGGCCAATTAACCTGACAGTCATGTTTTTGGACTGTGGGAGGAAACCGGAGTACCCGGAGAAAACCCACACATGCATAAGGAGAACATGCAAACTCTATGCAGAAAGACTTTGGCCGGAAATCGAACCCAGAACCTTCTTGCTGCAAGACAACAGCTCTACCAACTGTGCCACTGTGCTTGAGATTAAATAACACTCTGCTTACTTGTTAGAAGAGTTCTCAGAGCAACTGCTAGGACTGTATTTTATGTAAGGTTATCATAGCATCATGGTAAAATAAATTGTCACAAGAGCAGGGAGTTAAAGACAAGTCGTGAGAAGAATCATATACATATTGGTGTAGCCCAAAGTGTGTTGGCTCCTGACGCATATGTAGAGTAATCTCTAAAACCGACTGTCTAGGTGCACAACTACAATTTAAATTACTCTTTCTGTCTTGGATGTCAGGGGCTCAAGGTCTTAAAAATCTAATAAGCCTAAAAAGCACGAGGACACATCGACAGTCCTCGTGCTGTTACACTCTGAACAGCCGAGCAGGCGGTCCGCGCAAAGACACTGAAAGACGGGATCAACTTCCACTCAAACGCTACGGCAGCCTGCCGCATGAGAGCGCCTGACATTGATGGAAATCCCAAGGACTCAGAATTACTGCTGGCTGCGAGCGAAATTAAAAAATGCTAAAAATGGGCCGCTGAGCGGCTGATAAAATGAAAATTAGGTGAGAATCTGCGTTTGGGGAACAAGGGAGTTGAAAGAAGTGCGAGCAAGGAAAAACCGAAAGCTCTCACTGAAGAGCAAAGAGACTACTGTGACCCTGTTTTCTGTTGACTTAAGCTGAAACCACGTAAAATGTGGGATAAATTCTTAACACAGATATAAAATATAAATGTTAGATAGCCTGATGGCACTGGTGGTTTTCGGTGAAATGTTGAAGTAGCAGTTGAAATGTAACGAGCTCTGTGCCGTTCCCGACTATCCCATGTTACGTGGGATGTGACAGATGGTGGCGAGGGTGTTAAAGCAGGCCACATATACTGCCTTGAGACACACATGGGGCCTTTAACGTTCTCTAAAGCTTCTTTTTTTTTTTACTTTCCCTGTCTCCAACACCCTCAAGACTTACTTTGTCATTTCGTGATCACCTAAACCTACTCGATCTAATCAACAGCATTCCAAAACTATTAACCCTATATGACAGCATTCCAAGATCTTTTTACTCTTGTTGTTTTCCATCAGAAGTGTGTCACTTATTCCACGTGTGACATAAACGTAAATGCTACAGCAACAGAATGATGGCGAGAACTAATTAACTTTGACATGCAGAACAGTGGGTCATAAAACCAAAGAACGAAAAGATTGCAGAAGGCAACACGTCATGCAATAATCTAAAGAACTCGAGAGCAGAGGAGGATCAAAGTCAGTGACATATCAGCAAATCACCAGCTGCCATCAACTCATGACCTTAATCACCAGCACATGTGGGTTATGCTGCAGGACAATGATGTAAAACGCAACAGCAAGTCCACCTGCGAATGGCAAATGGAGTTTAAATAGATACTGTTTGATGTAGCCTAGTCAAAGTCTTGACTTATTTAGGTTTGATGCAAATGCTGTACACAAGAACCAACAATAAAATTATTCAATACCCATACTACGCTTTACAAATGCTCTTTGTTCCAAAACACATGCAATGTATGTAACAGCGGCCATCATAGCAATACACATCATTCATTTCTGTAAGAAGATAATGACAATTAAGTGCTCTTCCTTTCTTCACTTCTGGTTATCCGCAAAAATCCATATGTGAGGGAGACAGTGTAATAAAGTTGTGGACTTGTCAGACTTAGTCCCTAGTTTTCCTGCAGTCTTCTTGATCCGTCCCCAACCCTCCACATGTTCTGTTCCATTTTTTTTTCACCTGCTGCCACTCAAGTAATCAGTCTGTTCAGCAGGTCGCCTGTTCCTTGATTGCTTCAGTTCCCACCCTGTTGCTGGTCACTGGATGTTTGACGAGTTTTATGTTCCTCGATTTACTTAGTATCTATTTTAGACCCAAATTTAGATGAGTCTTACAGTCCAACTTTGACAACTAATCTGATAAAAATATTGCAATCTCATATGATATTAAGATTCAACAGCTTGAAACCACTTAACACATAAAGACATTTATTATCTTAGGAAACAGGAACAAGTTTTAACCATTAGCTTAAAGAATCACAGCACTCATTGCAGCTTCCCAGAAGCAAATACACATCTCAAATCATCCTACTCTTTTTCTCAAAACCTCCCACTCTACTTCCTAAAATAGAGTTTTCCACAAAACAGAGGAGAAAATCTCTTTTCAACAGCTCTTTCAATCACTCTATTTTCTCTAATCTCTGAGAGTCTTTGTTTCTCTTCTTTTGTCTTTTTTTTAATCCTGCATCAAAGATTTCCTCTGTTCCCTATTTTGGCGTTTCTCGCCTGTGGATACTTGGCTTTGACTTTCTTAACAGGCAAGTAATTATTACACAATGGTCAACTGTGAGTCCTCCTAATAGAATAAGAAAGGAAAGCCAGACAGTCTCTTTAACAGAGAAGGACACAACTGCAAAACAAATGTGTAATGTGTGTCACCGGGGCCGACTGCAAGTGGACAAACCTCTTTATCAAACACAGGCGGCCCTGTGCAGCTCAATGGCACTGAAGTTTATAGATTCGACTGAAAACAACACTTGTTTATTTTCAGATTTTTTTTTCCCCCATAGTGACATTGAGCAGCAAACATTCATTATTATTGAAGATGTTGGCACATCGTTGTTTTATTGCCAACTGTCTTTCTAATGTGTTTGTTCACATGGTTTGTTTTAATATCCCCATGGAAACATGATTATTAAAATCCCACAGACGTGTAATTCTCTGGTGAATTAAATTTTAATTTGTTCTATGTGCAGAAGATGCGCTCTCACATCTGCTCATGATTTTTCTTTTTTTTTTTTGCATGACCAACTGAGAGTCCAAGTGGGACAGATAGCATATTGTGTCCTTGAGGCAAAACAGACACAATGTAGTAATAATTACCCACACACCCTTGAGCCATGTAATGAGGCATAATAACAAACCAAAATTGTCCCTGTAGGGATGATCCACTTTATTATTCTGTTTATATAATAATTAATAATTCTACTTGTACTAATTCCACTGAAACCTTTCTACTTTGGTTAAGAAAACTCAGTCGGTCGCTGCATCACTGTAATTTCAAAAACATGTTGCTATATGTATTTGTGGACTGTTTTTTGTGGCAAACACAATGGATTCTGATAATAGTCTATATTATAGTGTGAAATAATCTGCTTTGTGGTCAGTATTATTGATATTAAGGAAAGGTCCTGTATGTTGTGCTGCCTGTTTGATAACCTGCTGCCCAACATGCCACAAGTCCAGTGCAAAATGCGCTGCATCAGTTTGCATAAAATGATCCGTTGACAACTAAAACCACATCAGCGTCCTCAACGGATTTTCACTTTTGTATAGCAGAAGAGCCAAAACTCTAATGTTTAACTCATTTTCCTGTCGGAGGTTTCTGAAAATCCACCATCAGTTTCAGTTACAGGGGAAAAAATATATTCAAAAGCTTAGCAGAATGAAAGGTTGAGCTTTTAACACAAATCCATCATAATGCAGAGCGTGAAATTTTGTGCACCATTTTCATAACCCACTCATGTGATATTTTCACATAGTGGCATCTTCTCTCCTTTTCCCTGATTTTTTTTCTTCCAAATCCCTCCTCAACACAAATACAATGCCAAACAAATAGATTTCAGATTTGCACAATTTGGAGGCGTGTACCACAGATGGCACCGAAAATACCAATCCAGGTTTTTTGGCGGGAAGCAGGAAGAGAATAGATTGTTTATTTAAACTGTTGTGTGAAATCGTTTTTGTTGTAGCCAAAGCTGTGATGCACTGTGTATTGTAAACGTGGCACCAAAGCGATTACAGTACATTACTTTAAGAAATTCCAGCCTAGTGTAGAAATAGTAGCAGTGATATCTATCTGGAATGACTAAGCCTCATATCTGGCCACGGGCAAGACGGCACAGATAAGCTAATGTCGTGACAATCAGCCGACTCCACGCAAAACTGACGACTCATACACCCTGGCAACACAATCATGAACTATCACGATCTCAACGCAATTTTTTTTCTGCCTGGTCAGAACCATTGGGAGAATCTGATGCTCACTGTTAATCACAATGTATGCTTGGTGAGCCCAAGGAAATCTTACCAAGACCTCACAGAGATCATCCACGGCTCAGGAACTTTAAAAGCCCAAAGCTACTGCCTGTCAAAGTGAGATATGTATCAAAAATAGATCCCAAGAATCTATTTTGTTCTGCAAAGGAAAAACACGACCAATGCTTCCTGGTAAAGGAAAGAAAAATAAATGGGAGTGGGGGTTGAGTAGGCAACAAAGAAGACCATCAGAGAGGACAATTATTCATCCCATCAACTAATCAACCCACATCCAGGATATTAGCTTGTTCCCAGGCAACAACTCAACTTATTTGTTCCGTCCAATTCAGCCTGATGACACTGCATTCATTTTGTTCTTTTCTCAGAAAAAGTAATGCGCGCTGCGGCTGGAAATTGCATGGATGTACCCAATTAACAACACACAAAATAAATTACAAACGCAAAATGCACCGATACGTCTCGGAGTTAAAGTACACATTTACAGACTGCAACTGATTTCTGACATGCTCCTGCAGGTTTTATTCAGTTATATTTTTTTTTACACATTTCTTCTTATAATTTGAAGAAAATCAATAAGTGCTATTTTTGGCCCATCTCTTCTTGCCCAGTCGCAGTTATTCCTCAAGAATCCACAGCAACCTCCGCAGAGTGCAGCTTGCAACATAGCGAGCTCAAATGAGTCAGTCTGAGACCACAGCAGGTTGTTTACTCATTTTGACTTCTTCATGTCTGAACCGCTGCCATACTTGTGGCATGCTGTATAAATTTAACATCAAATAACTCAGCAAAGTCTAAGTTATAATCAAGTAAATCATTAAATAAGCCGTCATGAAGTGTTTTAATGCGCACATCCTTGTCTGTTGAAGTTAATGAAGTTGTACCACAAAGTTGTGGTTTCTTTCAGATGATATTGTCTTGATAAAGCATGTATGTGGCCATTATGTTGCCGGTTTGAAGAATATTATCTGCACACAAACACAGAACAAAAACTGCGATAACTGTTTTTCATTAGTAGTGATCGGCGCTGTGGATTATTACAGTATAACGACGAGATTCATCATCTGAACGCTGAAATAACTGTTATCATGAAAATATCGCATATGTCATAGTACTGTAGGAATATATTTTCTTTCTTTATTCTATCATAAACATATTCCTCATGCTCTTTACTAAGTATATCCTCCTAATACAGGGGACATACTTAGTAAATACCCAGTGATGTTGTTAGCTATCAGTGTATATCCTTTGTTGGGTTTGTAAATCTTAATCCGCTCTGGTGATGAAATCTATATGTACTTTACATCTATATGTACTTTACATATGTCTAGTTTTATTCAAAGAGTATTCTATGATGAGGAACACAAACAAGCACTATTGGAAGGTTTTTCTTTTAAATATCCGGCTCTAATACAAGTACTACGCTAGGAGCTAAACAAATATTAGCTCTAATGCACTTAAAGAGGAGCTCTGTCAACACCCAGAGGCTTCACTATAAATAACGGCTTCTTCCAAGGCCACCTCATCACAGAAAACATGAGGAAACTTCGGCCCTGTGCTTTCTGTAAAACCAGTAAAACCAGTGGAAGAAAACCTTGAAATGTAGCCATTTTTCTACATGGCTATGTGAAATGAGGGAGTAGTAATAAGGTGTAACACTGTAAGTCTGTTTCTTTATCGTGACTCATTTATAAAATCCAATTCGTAGTAAGGCAGTGCTATTTTCATATCTCAACATGTTTACTTATGCTACTGAAACAGACAACAAAGTGAGAAAGGTTATAGCTAATATTATAGTTTCTAACATTGTCTTTACATTTTTTTATGAAGTTTAAAAAAAAAATTAAATTAAAGATTAGATGACAGTTGGTTACTAAGCTTACTTAGTGGTGTTTTATTGTTTCCCAGGTATTAAGGTGAAAAAAAAAGACAGCCACCGGCAATCCTTCTTTGGCCAAACATAAATCTTGAAAACCAAAACTGTTTTAGGATTTTCATATGCATTTTCTGCATAAGAACAGCAGTGAACAGTAAAGTCTTTTCACTAGAAATAATTCACTTGGCTTTGTATGAAAAAAAAACAGTCTGTAGATTGTTGAAAGGAATGGCTGTATGTACAGGAATTTATTCATGGTAAAAACTTCTCCTGCCTTAGGGTCTAACAAGCAGTACAGTGCTAGTAGACAACTGGTTATCTAAGGAAGTGACCTTTAGTATTAAAGCAGGAGTTTTAGTGGTTTGTTACTCTGAACACGACAGTCGTGTGCAACATGATGCCTGAGAGAGAAAAAAACTGTTGTCTTTTTCCAAACAATTTAAAGTTTATCACTCCACAGTGAGAAAGATCATTAATAAGTGAGTGGATATCACAGCATCTTCCCGCAAGAGGAAGAAAGCTAAGTGTCATATTTTAGACACTGTTACCTTAATTAGCATGACATTAAAAAAATATATATACGGTACGATTAGAAATAGATTAAAGTGCAAATTGTGAGGAAGATTATTAGTCTTACCTTCAAAAGGGTCCAGCACAGCCCCTTGCTCTGATGAATCTGTAGCAGAGAATTCAACGTTAATCATCAAATCAATATTCTGCACTGTTACAGCACAAGACTCAGGTGTTTTACATCTATAAAAGAACGACGCTTAAAATGATCATACATTTGGCTTAAGAACTTCCCTACTGCCTACACAACATTACATTCGTGAACCGTAAATTAAAAATGCAATTTATAATGTTCATGTCTTTTGTGTAAGATGAGTGATGTTAAAAACTGCTACTGCAGCGGTTCCAGGGTAGTTATTCCCAAGGACAAAACGCAGAAAACCTGCACACTCCTTACACTGTGGACGTAGTGTAGAGTGAGCTTGACATTTCCCAAGCTGTCATAGCGTTAATGTCACATCACACTTTGTTCACGCTGCGGCTAAACAAACATGTCAAGCCGATGTCCCCTCGCTAAAGTGAAGACCAGAGTGAGCTGACTGACTGCTGTCTGTCTTACTACAGCAGTGATTTTTTTTAAAGTTCCAAAAGATGTAAAGGAAGTGCAGAGTGTACTGTCTTTATAATCAGAAATATAAAAGAAGCGTGCCGCCTTTTAAAGTCATGACTAAAAATCAAGAGAAACAAGAGCCGAATCTTGTAGAGTCACATGTTTGTCTTTTGTTGTTTCATGTGAAATAAGTCTAAAATGATTATGAATTGCCTATGGAGTGAGAATACTATCCGTCTCGCTAACTTGGACATTTCAAGCTCACTTTATTATCTAGATTGTTTTGTTTTGAGCTGATGGTACAGCAATGAACTAAACTTTTAAGCCCTCTAATGTACAGGATGTATCTTTCTCCCTTAGTCACCCGTTCAATGTTTATTTACCTTAAACTGACCAAAAAATGACAGCATAATATTTTTTTAAAAAGTAACTTTTCTGTTTCATTAACATCAGATTTTCCTCGTTTCCACACAACTCAAATTATTCCTTGTTATTCATATTAATTTTCTAAACACTTTTTCAGCAACTTGTTCACACTTTGTCTTCCTCATTCTTCAGCTAAGGGATAAACCGACAGCTATGAAGAAAAAAGTGTGTGACTCTCCAAGCCACTTGTTGGATTTTCATGCTGTATTGACAGTCATTCATTTGCGGAATTGCTGAAGGACACCATCTTTTACGTTTTTGGACAAATGGGTTGTTGGTTGTTGGATGTTCTGACTTGATGGAATAAGGGGAAAAAGCAACCTGAAGATAATAAGCAAAACTCTTTGAAATTCTAAATCTTTCATTATAGCATTTAAGCAACTATAACTGCCAAATTCATAGCTGTGATTTCTGTCTCTGATAGGAGACACGTTACAACTCAAACAGTTGTAACGTGTAGTAAGCATTTTTAAATGCTTACTACACAGTAAGTATTTAAAAATCACCTCAGAAAGTACAAACTTTAGCCGGCAATATTTTCAATTATGGCCAACATCGAATAGAAACTTAGAATTCAATTTTCCATAAAAAGGCTCAATCCTTATTGCACTTTGTTTTTCTTTTTTTTTCACCTTTCCCTTTAAACTTAATTTTGACAGAAACCTGCAAGCGAGAAGGCCAGGAGATGAAGGAGCAGGGCGAGGTGCTGCATGGTGTTGAAGCGAGAACCACCTGGTGGGGTCACAGCTAGAAACCTGGTTGATGAAACATGAGCGGGACGCCCTGGTTTTTCTAAATGAGATAAGAAAACAGAAAGAAACACTGTTTAAGTCTCTGCAGAGGAACCTAATAGCCTTTCCTGCTTTGTCTTAGAAAAAAAACCTATTGGGTTTTGAAAAAAAAAGAAATCTGACTTGCTAGCTTCATAGTAAAGGTTTTTTTTCTTTCCATTTTACTAGTTCCACCAATAAAGGCCATGACATATTCCACAAGAAAAAATATGTTTTCTCTTCCAGGGCTGCAGACATGCAGGACATTTCATACTTCACAAGAATTCGAATGTAGGATTCCAGGGAAGTCTTCATATGTCTCTCTCACCCACTTTCCTCCTTCAGACACACAAAACCCTTCTGCCCAGAATATGTGTCAGGAACAAGCTGCAAGAACAAAATGATGTCATTTTGCCCTCAGACCCCCAGGAGAGAGAGAGAGAGAGAGAGAGAGAGAGAGAGAGAAAGAACCACATTTCTCTGTTCTTGCAGTCTGTATTACCCTTGAACTGTGTGATCTTCCTCTGCTCAATTTAAAGGAACGCATTCAGTGTCATTTCTACAGGCTTTTGACGAGCCAAGCTCCAGTTTTTTATAGCGAAAAAAAAAAAGCATGAGGCTAAAAAAAGAATTGTGGATTTAATATTAGACCATTTATCCTTGCAGTAGGAACAGAAATTAAAAGCTGGGAGTCCCTGACTGTGCTTATGCTACAGTTAGAAGACATTCAATGAACTGTATTTCATTCATATTCATCATCCATCCATCCATCATTGCCCACCATTGTGACAGGGGATGATATCAGGACCAAACAGCAGCTTTCATCAAGCTTCAGCAGCCAATCTGTCTCTGGGCGCGCACACACACACACACACACACACACACACACACACACACACACACACACACACACACACACACACACACACACA
>CAEGAF010153164.1:0-38299 GCA_903067075.1 Micropoecilia bifurca
TATATACCACAAATTTGATTCTAATTTCCTACAGGAAAATTTGGAATAACGTGAGTAACTTTTAACAAGTGGACACTTTTAACAACAACAGCAATGAAGAAGTTCTGCATCTGAAACCTTTGCAAATTCTGCACCTGCTTTTTAACATGCTGTACATTACGTCTGATGATGTAATTATTATTCCTCTCCAACTCACCATTTTTTAAGTAGTGAATTGTTTCCCATGTTATGTAGATATAGACATATTTTAGGAAGCAAGCTTAAATCATCTCTAATGTTTATATAACTATATTTGGTGTTTTTTGTTTGTTTTTTTACCATTGATGCTTTTCTTATTTATTCTTTGACCTATTTTTGGGGAGAAAACATCCCATTGATGTCTGTAATTCTAAATTATTCTAAACCATTTTGGTCTGCGAGCAGATATAACAGCTGAATTTTTGACTTTATGTTTGCAGTACAGTGCTTAAAGTATGAATTTGAACTCCAATTTAGATTCTCTTCACTAATCCCATCCCAATTTTTAGTGCTGTGTTGTGCATTAGTGCATACAAACACTGCTTATGGAAAATTGTATTAGCACAAGCAAAGAGTTGAAAAAGGTCCACAAATATACTGCTCCAGATTGTTCAGATTGAACAAATACAAAAATACTATATAGCATTTTTATTGACTTCAATTTCAACCACAAAAAGGAGACTATTAATAATGCATATAACCCTCATGTAATCACCTAAGCTGCATTCTTTTTTCCATTAAAAAAGAATATGTTAAATTTCTATAGTAGTCTATACATCAGCTAACCATTAAAAAGGGTTTCAGTCCATTTATAGAGTAGTTACACTGAATGCAGAGTGCTCCCATCTTCTTGTATCAATAACTGCTGCTGTTTCTGTTTCAGGGGCTGAATGTATAATTTTTGTATTGTTGATCTTAGTCACATAAACCCCTCTGAGAATATAGTATACGTTGTCTTCCTTAGTTCAGAGAAATGGTACATGTATCATTGTTGCAATAAGACAACATCAAACCAAAATGAGGTTCTAAGCTGTCTTTTTTCTTTAGAAAATACATTTACAGTGACGATCAAGTGGGTCTGCAGATCCCAACTAATCAGTCAATCATCCCTTAAATACAAAAAAACATGACCAAGAAGGTGTTTCAGGCAAAAATGCCATACGCCTTCCTGACAATCATAAACAGTGAAATCCACACTTCTGTGGAATTGACATTCCACAAAATTCACTTAATTTCTTTACATTTAGACCTATGTAAACTGTGTTTTTTAATAGTCTACCTTTATCTTATAACGTGTTTTTAATTAATCCCGAAATGTATGACCACAGCTCAATGTATGTTAAAGTATGTCAAAGCCTCGAGTCTGTAAGATTGTCTGGTTATTACTAGGGATGGACCGATTAATCGAGGCAGATTTCCTTAATTTTGGGAGATCGGTGATCTGCCAATTTTTATATGTGAAGCTAATCTTATCCACCGATCTTATGTAGCTTGGCAAAGGTCTAAGAATCAACCAGTGTCCTCTTTTGCTCTCTGAGAAAGGTTTCACTGACAGACTGGCTCACCAAGTTATGTCTGCATGTTTACAATTAAAAATAGTTACACTAATGTTGCCAACTCAGCAACTTTCTTGCTATATTGAGCAACATTTCAGACAAAAAAATTGGTATCGGCCAAACTCGGAATCGACAGGTTAAGCTTTTTATAAGATCGGTAATCTGCGATCGGCCAGAACTGCAATCGGTGCACCCCTAGGTATTACTGTTGGTTAAAGATGCAGGATATGGCAATTTTGCAGAAGCCATTGTAGTAAATTTTACCTTAATTGAATGTCTTAACATTTTTTCTGTAATGTGGTTTTAAACTTTTTCATTTTCACTAAATAACTTCCATAATGATCTGTTGCCATGATCCTCATTCCAAGTGTTTTATTGATGCCATGTTTTCCTAAAATATATATACCGTTTTATCTTAGACTTGCATTCAGCTGAAAGAAAGAAAAGTACCATTTGTATAGAGATGATGTAATCTTCAAATTTACAACAGGTGCCCGACAGCATTAAATTATCTGTCATCCGTCATTTTGTTTTTCGTTCTTTTTAGCTCCTGCGTTTCATAGGTTTATTAGTCTGAAGTATGTTTTTATAGAACATTTGTGTGACATTTGATATAATTTAACTGAACATCTCCACATCCCACTGACTGATGATTAATATCAGTTGACAAGCACTCAAAAAATCATAACAGAACAAACACGAAAATAAGGAAATCGACTGCTGAAAAAACAAGTTTTTTCAGTATGGGATCGAATCCAATTATATCTGATGTCCAACTACTTGTGTTTTACTTGGTACGTTCCCTCTGCTACACATCAAAGGAGATTTCTCTTTAAGCCACTAAATGCTATCATCCACTGCAGCAATTTAACTGCTGGTAACTCAACTGTGAAGTCAGCAGTAAAAGTTTAGAGGTTCATATGCCGCAAATATTGAATATCAGGCTGTAGCAACATCAGTTAGGTTTTTGGCCTAATGAGACACAAAAATAGAAAGTAAGCTGTCTTTGGCTCTTTAAAGATGCAGTTACTTTTTACTTAAAGTCTTCCTGTTAGTCTGAAATCTAAACCAGTTAATGTTTCCGTGTTGCGACACACAACCAGATGGTCTCATTCGCAGTTGCTACAGTACACTGAAAACCATGGAGAGTAAACAAGATGCAGATGCTTGGTTTGAAAACAGACAAGTCTATCAAAGTGGTCCAACAGCTTGATGATAAAATTTGTGTCTGCATTGCCAAAAAGCTGTAATAAATCTTTGGGGAAGAATAGTCCTTTTAATCAGGCTAACAAACTGAAAACCTGACAGAAAAAAAACAAAACACATTTCGCTCAGCAGCTCATTTAGGAGATGAGTTTTTGATGCGAGTTACTAAAAATGTATAAAACAATTGGCAAATATTCCTTACACGGCGCTTATCAAATAAAATATATTTCTTTATCCTTACAGAGAGCTCCAAAATGAAAATGTTTAGCTTGATGTGAAACTGGTTTGAAAAGTCTCTAAAGAATGTTTAAATGTGGCTGCACAAAGAATTAAAACCAATGTTCACCGGCAGCAATGAGTCATCTGGGCTTCTCTGTGAAATCTCTGAATTAAAGTATCAACTTTTATTTATATCAGTAAGAAAAATACAGCAAGCAAGTAACAGAGGTGGATGTTTTTTTTCTAATCTTCCAAGTAAGTAAATTAGCATACAATCAAGTTCAATTTTCTATCACACTTTTTTCCCTCCACTGAATTTTCCAATAATAATGAAATACTTCACTACATCACAGTCAGCTTCTTTATCAATAAACTTTGGGACTTACTCTTCTTGTAGATGGTGTCCATTATTTTCTACATTCTAAATGTCAAGTCATCAGACTTGTCCATGATTGTATAGACTAGGAGTGTCCAAACCATTTGCTATGTAAACCCAAATTACCGAGTTGAAAGTCATCACAGACCAGATGTTTTTTTCTTCCACTTTAAATTGCAGAAATCTTTCCATGTGGACCCTGCTTACCAATGAAATTATATTTTAATGAAACTAAGTGGACACAATTTTTAAAGGAATCTGTAAATCATTATTGATCTTCAACATAAAAAAGATCTTCTAGGTTTGACTTATTAAAAAAAGCAATTTCCCCACTTTTATCGATCGTACCTCTCTTTTGAGATGCACCTAACATTTTCCATTCAGGGATATTAAATTAGTGAGTAATCTCACTGCAGAAAGCTACACAAACTGTCCACTTCCTTTAACTACCTGGGCTGATGGGTCAAATATGTACCATTTCTCAATCACATAAAATTATTCCAAGTGCCACAAATGGCACCTGGATCACACTTGGGAACCTACTGGAGCTGGTCATAACATGTCCAGAGCATAAAATTTCTGTAATAAAAATCTTTTTTTATTGGATCTAGGGAATATTCTATTCCTTTAAGAAACAGATTTTTTCTTTCATTGGCTGTGAACACTTGATATACGTCCCTCAGTCTCCAGTGAATCTTTAATAGAGCCAAAGATAATTCAGTGTATTGTATTGTATTCATTGATTTAGGTTTAAAGTAATATTTCAATTTTACAGACAACTTCCTGCTGACTGGAAGTTATATATCATACATATTATATAAGAGTTGATCAAGAATCTGTGCTTTATACCTCCTTCACAGAACCCCACTTTTCCCATTTATTCAACCTGAAATTAGTTTTTCATATTTTTAGCTAATCTTAAGGAGCTATGACGGGCATGAAAAGAAATATAAAATATAAGCCTGCTGACAAACAAATTCCTTCACAGCAGTTCTTCATCATTACAAAGGCTTTCATCAGTGATCCTCGGGAGGCATACTTCCATCTGTTTAGAATATTTATGTTACCTAAAACAAGCCTGATTGTTTATGCGTGTCCTCATCAAACAAGGGTAAGCCCATTGGTGCGGGAAGCTTACGGAGACGTAGGCAGTTCTCACCGGGGTCATGGTTTGTGCCCAGGAGAGGCTGAGCCAAATGACAAACTGTTGTTCTGATGCGACAGCTTTAAGCGTACGAGGGTACGGGGGGATCGTCACTGCTCGGGTGTGTGTTCGTGATGGGAAGAAGCAGAGGACCTGCAAGGTTGACTGAAAAGCCTGCCGAGATGTTAAATTAAAATCAAATCTGTAGGCATAAACCGACTCAACGATTAATTAAAAAATTTGAATAATTATTATCCCTCAATTAATGCGCTTTCATTTCAGTGATAGCCTTTGCTGATTTGTTGCTTTGCTTCAGTCTGCTGCTGCGGAACAAGAAGTGAGTAACACAGGTAAGGCCTTTTGAAAATGACCTTAAAGCACCTATTAAACACACTTGTCATGAAGCCCATATTTCTGTATGAAAAATGTTTTAATTGGTCTTGTGCATTATTCTAGTCTTAAATGTCATGTTTTCATTAGCTCTAGGCTTCTTATTAATCTGTATAATGTTTTTCAATTAGTGACTTGAGTTACTGAAATAAATGAACTTTTCAATATTATTTTAACTCAATGAATATGAGTATGTGTTCTTAAAATTTACCTGGTTACATTTTTAAGCATTTAATGAATTTATTCTTTTTTTTACATTTCATGGGCTAATCACCATCTTTCTAAGGCCGAGTCCAACCACTCTGTGGAGAATGCTCATTTCATCTGCTTGCATCTAAAATCTATATCTTGAATGTCTTGAAAGAGCCAGTTGTGTCAGAACGTATTGATAATATTACTTATTAACAAACTGTTGGACTATTTAAGATGTATTTCTAAAAAAGTAAATATAAACATATTTTATCACTATCATTTAGAAACATTGCTTTAAGAAGTATGGTGATTTGACAGATTATTACTACTATACTACATTATTTTTTAGTTATGTTTATACACGGGCATCGAGCTTTGACACATTTGACATAGAGCTTCAATGTTTGAAACTCTTACTTTCAAGCTAAAGAGACCCTTTTAAAGTCTAAACCGCTTTGGATAATTTCCATATTCCAAATTTCTAATACTTTAACTAATCAAACCTAATGTTTATAATTTTCAGCAGAACATTGATTTTTTTTAAACAACAAAATAGACTAAATATTGCTAACATCTTCACTACTCTAATATTATGAATTGTCTCGTTGTGCTTGAGAAAACCCCCACCCACTTCTTCCATTTATTGTGATTCTACTCATTTGATTTGGCTGATCTTTATTAAATATGAAATATTTTGACTTCTGAACAAATTAAAATAAATTTGAGCAACCTTCTGTTATTTATTGAAATTACAGAAGCATGTTTTCTTACTGTGGATTGCAGATAATCACTTTTGTCAAAGCCAGTTAATAAGAATGGACTCCAATTAATGTATTGGTGCTTACATTGTAAAACAACTTCTTTATAAACTCAAAGGCATCAAGTACAGAACAACCAAAAATACAAAAGGGTACAAATAAAATGACCAGAACCTTAAAAACTTTAGCAAAGACTATAAGACTTTTAAAATGAAAAGGCGGTTACTCTTTACCATTTCCTGACTCACCTCATATATTTACTTCCACTTTTGTGCAGTGATCAGTTGATCTACTTTGCATTAACTCTACTGGGATTTTTAGGGGAAACTAATTGAGATAAAAACTGACTGGGCAACAAATCTGACGGCATGGTGGCCATTCTGATTATGTTTATTCGCTACCATAAGCGATAAACAATGAAACAAGCCAACATTGTTTGGTTTGAAAATAAATTTCAGGAAAATTTAAAATCACTTAAAAGAAAATAAATACTGGAGAGAAAAACAGACACCTACAAATCTCCTGCCTAATCACCTCTCGCCAACAACACACTAAAGAGAAAACACACACACACACAAATATAATGAAGCAGGCAGAGCACAAAACCCAAAATAATTAGCCAATTAAAGGTGTGAAGCAACAAAGAGTAGGCAGCATGTGCAACGTTTCAAGGTCAAACACATTTAAATGCAAATTTAAATAACTGATCAGCAAGGAGAACGTGTGCTTTAACGACCACAGACACACAAAACCATCTGCCTTCATAGAGTACACTTCCGTGTATATGGTTTGCAGGACTGTGCAGTAAATTAGCAAATTAGCTTGATGATCTTACAATGTAGTTACAACGCAGCAACATAGCTAGTTATATAAAAGAGAAAAAGAGAGACGAAACTCGGTTGAATTACAACAAAAACATTTTGTATGGAAAAAGAAATAACCCTTAAATCTATTTCTTTTATAGTTTGCTGGTTGATTGATTACATGTGCCACCAGAGAGAAGTTATTGATAAGTGATTTTTCAGACCAGGCACCATGCAGGAGCAGGCAGGATAAGACAAAGTGGAAGCAAAGCACATTTTAAATGCCAGGGGTGTAGAAACATGGCTTCCAGAATCAATGCAACTAAAAGCGCCCTACAATATTTCTATGTCAAACCAGAGTTTGAGAACAAACCATTGAGCAGATTCGACCATACACTTTGTAAAACTTACTGCAAGTCGCACTAAAATCCAAAGCACACACAAACACACACACACACACACACACACACACACACACACACACACACACACACACACACACACACACACACACACATAAAAACAAGTTGATGAAAATGTTTAAAATATATATTTCTTTATTTTTTACTCTTTCCACCAAGACCTATTAGCTTTTACTTAAAGCAAAATGAATCCTGGATGACTCATTTTTTGCTTCAGTCCATCACCCATTTTTCTTTTACTCTACTTTGAAGAACAACAAAATGAAGTGCGGTTGATGGAGCCACACTGTACACACAAATACACAAAAGTGTGTACATTGAAGCACAAAGACAAACACACACACTTGTCTGCACTCAAGTGTGAATTCCTCGGATTTAATTAGAAGCTAATTTTGAGTCATTATACAACTGCAAACAATATGGAAATGAGCTCATAGGTTCCTGACAGTTCAGTTGACTTTGACCGGAAAGAAGCATGACAAATTGAAGAAAAAAAAAGTAGCTCGTTCATTAGCGTGCTGTTTACTAAGCAATTATCTGACAGCTCAACGGGTGCATAAAAAAAAAAATTGAGTGAGGAAGCTTGACTGAAGAAACTTGGACCCAAGGTGGCGACTTCAAAGTCTTTTCAGCACATTTTCATCCACACCAGTTGTCCTAAAATAGTCAGGTTGCTTTATTATCATTGAAGTAATTGCCAAGTGAGATACATCCTTAAAAGTGTAGGGAGAACAATTACGTAACTGTAGTCAACTAATGTGCAGCTTTATCAGCCCACACAGTTGGAAGTAATACTGCTAGGTGTAGAAAGTATTGTGGAAGGAAAAAGGTATAACATTAATTACTTTCAGTGTCAGAAAGGTCTTCAAAAGTTAAATTAGAAAAAGTGTAACAAACTATTAAGAAAGAAACTGCATTTTCTAAGAAGGCATGTTGGCCGTTCATTAGTGTTGTTGTTTTTAAAAGGGAACAGATGCCAGGAAAGCGGCAAAAGTGTTTTAACATTCTGAGTTATCAACCTCTTACTGTCACAGGGGCAGGCTGGCTTTGGAAATGTTAACATTCATATTAACCACAGTACGCAAAACAACTGCTTTATACAGTTCCTTATGCTAATCATATCACCTGAACTAATGACAACTTTAAGATGCTAAAAACAGGATTGCAACTCAATTATTGTCTTGTGTTTGCGTTAAAGTTTTTGATAATAGTATTTAATGGTAAACCACGATCAGATTGGAAAAGCTTTTATGTGTTGGTATCTCACTTCTTGTGCTCACTGGGTTTTATGTGCATCTTATGTTACTTTGACTGCGTTTGATTTCACAGCTGTTCTACCTTCAGTAAAATCACAACTGTGTCAGTCACTGAGTTTCTTGTCTAGTATAAACCATTTAGACCTGTTGGGTCTCGCGTCATGTTTGGTCAGTGTTCTCAAGAACAGAACTAAACTGGTGACGGCGGCATTTAGTTCAGTAACTAACTCCCCAAAAACTAGTTCCCTAGATATCCAGAAACCCACACGTTATTTAAATCAGGACTGTTTACTGAAGCTTTCCCATAAAGGTCAAATTCTTATTTTTTCATTTAAAGCACTTTGAATTATTTTATGTATGAATGATGCTGTTCAGATAAAGATTTTACATCGCATCAAATTAGAAGCTGATAACGTCATCAAGTCAAAGACATTCAATACTGTTAATTACTTACATTGTTGAAAACAAAGGCAGCTGTTGGTTGGATAAAACTCTTCAGCTAGAATCAGCTCTCATCATATGTCTGGAGGTCACTCTTGCTTAATTATGAAACTGCCTATAGATACTGGTGCCATGTCTCATTCGTTTGAAACCTGCCCGGCTTATTAAGATGTTGAGTGCTTGTTCTAACAAACTTTGTTATTTTGTTGCACAAACTCCTGAACTCACTCGCAGTACAATGAACAGAAAGAACCCACTGCAAGCAAAAATAAAAGCAAGTCTGAATCCATTAAGCTTTCAAGGTTAGGTATGTTGAGATAAGTGATGCACTTGCAAAAGAAGAATTGCGCTTAGTTTCTCAAGTTCTCCAGATTGTTTATACATTTTCACATTCAACTGTTCAGGCCTGCTGGTTGGACATAGGGGCTGCAATTTTCCTCGTTGTTGAAAATGTCACATTTTACAGCGTAATTGTCTGTTATAAGGCTTCTTACATCCAAACTGGCAAAGAGTGATTGAATTTAAGTGATTCTAACATGAACTGTGCAAGAGGACGCAGACACTCAACATACTGATGCGTAATGACTGAAAGAGGGAGATTAGACTGGACTGATAATTCTCTCATCCTTTCTGACAGCTCCTTTTATCGGAGTAAGTGCATTTCTTTGCCCCGTTCTTGTGTCACTGAGTGATTATTTAGAAATGTTGATTATCTTATTTAACACATTTACCAAGCTGACAATGTAAAGCATGCAAAAGCGGCACATCCCAAGTGTCGGAACATCCTATACGGAGAAATGCTTAGAAAAGTTATTTAAACCTGCTCACCTTTCATCATATTTTTTTTTTTCTTTTACATCTACTTCTTTGTAATGCATGTAATATTCATTGAGACCATATTGGACTGACCAAGATGAATTTCTCACAAATAAAAATCTGAAAGGTCTGATGTTCATTTTATTTTAGCTACAATTACGGTGATGCCCCTAAAAAAAAATGCATCGCAACCAGTTGCAATTACCAACTGCGTACAGAAGACACTAAATACAGTCTAATGTGTGACAATTGCTTTTGGTGTAAATTGGACTGTTTTAAGATGTTTATTAGACATCTGTGGGATGTTGTCTAACAGAGCACAAATAGATTATGGAAGAACTGCAAAGCTGCCAGGATCTGATCATCCACCTAAGCAAACAGACCGACCAGGAAGAGCATTAGGAAAACAGCCGAAAGGCTCATGGCACCTCTGGAGGAGCTGCATGGATCAGAGAGGGTTTGTATCTCCTATGAAATATTTCTTTGTTTTGCCACAATTTTTTTTTTCTTTTACATTTTTATACCTTTTCAGAACAAAATAAATCTAATGACTGAAGAAACAGAAAGCTTTTTGTTTACGGGTGCTTGTTGAGGGATATGTGAAACAAAATGGCTAAAGCTTCCCAGCTTTTCCTGAAGTTGTCTGTGCACATAATTCAGTAAGCCAACAAAGACTTATGAACAGAAGGTAAGCCATTTAAATCCAATCTGGGAATCTTCTTTTCCATCTGGGAAAGTCTGCTTCATGATTACCTTAAGGCTGCCTCTAAGCAAACCACATAACCTTCATCCACTCCAGAGCAACTGCTCGGTGATCAGCGCTATGGGAAGTTCGCATGAGTTGTTTTACTTTGAATCTGCTGTATGAAGAGAGTGAGGTTTGAGCGTGTGGGACTAGCACATCCCTGCAGGAATAAATTTGTATGAAAAAAAGATGACTTGCTTGCAGCTACAACATCAGCACTAACCTGCGAGAGCAGGTTTAAAGAAAATAGATGCTAATGTCAGGACACAGGAACGGAGGCTGGTTAGATAACAAAACTCCTCCGGGGTACAACATCCGACAGCAAAGATTTAAGACTCAATAGTGATGGCCACTCAAAAGAAAAATCTGAAATATACTGTTGCAACCTAAAATTCATTTTTAGAAGCTACTACAATAGACAGCGCTGTCAGTCTCGCAATTAACTTTGCATGTTTTAGTTTTAGACATGAGTTTTATTTTTTTCAGAAATTGTCTAAGGTTAGTTTGTTTAGGTAGTTTGCCTTCTCTTGCATCATACGGAGAGCTAATTTTAATTTATGATGCGTGTCCTCTTTCTGCCAAATAAATTTAACACATGCAAGTTACAGTTTTTTAAGATTAATTTAATTCCTTCCTTTGTATGAGGTTCAAACTTATTTTTAAATTTAAGAATACTTTTTAATGTGGTAACTCATTAAGCTTTATATCTACTCCTGACACATCTGATAAAGTACTCTGCAAAACAATTCATACCCGATGAATGTAGTCACATTTTAACATATTAAAATCACAAACTCATATTTACTTTATTAACACAATGTAGTGCATAACTGTGAAGCAGTGGGAAAAGAATATGGTTTCAAAAATATTTTGTAAGAAAATAAAAGCATAGCATGCATTTGAATTCAGTTGATGCTTTAGAGACACACTGGAGTTTGTCTCGAAGAGCTTAACACATTTAGAGACTAAAACATTTATCCATTCTTTGCAAAACATCTTAAGCTCAGATTAATAGTAATAAGAAATATTAATGATTCATTTTTGTCACCATTTATTCCCCATATCTACTGGCCTTTATTGAACAGTAAATGGATAAGAAACAGGGAGATGAGAGAGAGGATGACGTAGAATAAATTGCTCAAGACCAGGAACTGAACCCAGGACAACATAGTGACATGCTCTACCAACTGAGCTCAAGTGACCCTAAATTTTGTCATGGATTTCAATTTGGATTCAGGCATATTGACAGAGCCATTCTATTTGAAAAAAATATGCCTTGATCTGGACCCCTGATTCAGTGGACCCACATTGAGAGGGGTATAGTCTTTCTAAAATGTGTGATTCAGCTCTGCAGCTCCTCCAGAGCTACCTCAGCTACTATTAGCCTCTTAATTGCTTGTCTTGATTAATTCTTTAAATGTCCACTATTACGCTTGGATAGAATCAAACTATAATACATACGTGAGCTAAAGAAAACATGTTCATTACATTTAATACATAAAATTATTCTCAGATATTGAGATTTTACCTGATCAGTTCTGCCTGTTTTGAGCTCATTATGGAACTACATCACGATTATGCAGCTGAGCTGCTGCAGTCCCAGCCCACATAACCTGTGTTTACATTAGCACCTCAGACACGTGAAAATGGAAACAAGCAGATGCACAAAGTACATCTTTGACCCAGAAGCAGAATGAGTGGAGATGCCTGAACAACCATCAAGCCACAACCACTGAAGGATTAAACGCTACGGATCTGACGCACGTAATTCAAACAGATTATTCAACTTTGCTTCAGGGCAGTGTGCCATGCGTGAATTCCACCAGCTGACATCAGCACAATAATTTAGCACGACTGTTATTTATTTATTTATTTATTTATTTTTTCGCACATGTGATCTTTGTGTATATATATATTTGCAAGATTAGAGGAGAAGCATTTCTCCCAACATGTAAAAGAGGTGGGAAAAAACTTAGACAATATCAAGAGTTCAACATGTTTCCACAAAAATTGCACCTTCTCAATGTAAACTATTTATTGTGAGTAATTTAATGTAAGACACGGGGCTATTGTTTAGCTAAATGCTAAATGACAAATCATGTTCACGTCGAACATAGTATTGTTCGACGTGAACCTTGCTTCAGTCCAAGTCTTCAGGTAAATCCTGCCATATACTGTTGGTAGTTTTCAAAAGACGCCTTTGTAAGCTGATTTGCGTATTCCAGCCGATATAAAACGCAGAAGGTAACTTAGCGTGTTAAATGAAGTGGGCGGAGTTTCACTTGAGTTGGTAGGAGCAGGACCTGACTTGGGTTGGTATACCAACATTTAGAGGTTTTTGAAACAGGCTGTTTTTCAGGCACCAGGAGAACATGTTCCCAAAAGAAACGTCTGGGTTGTTCCCCCGCACCGGCATTTGGTGACAGGCTGCACAGTGGTAGAGCTGTTGGTAGAGCTGTTGCCTTGCAGCAATAAGGTTCTGAGTTTGATTCCCAGCTCGGGTCTTTCTGCCTGGAGTTTGCATGTTCTTCCTGTGCATGTGTGGGTTTTCTGCGGGTGCTCCGGTTTCCTCCCACAGTCCAAAAACATGACTGTCAGGTTAATTGGTCTCTCCAAATTGCCCCTAGGTGTGAGTGTGTGTGGTTGTTTGTCCTGTGTGTCTCTGTGTTGCCCAGCGACAGACTGGCGACCTGTCCAGGTGACCCCGCCTCTCGCCTGGAACATTAGCTGGAGATAGGCACCAGCACCTCCTGACCCACTAAGGGACAAGGGTGTAAAGAAAATGGATGGATGGATGGATGGATGTTTGCTTGGTCTTGGACTGCCTCTAGAAGCAGGAGATATCAATGTGATACTACAGAAACATACAAAAAGTTAATTTTCATAACAGCAGACCTATAAATTGGCTGCTATGTCTTAAATTGTCTAAGAGTTCTCTAAAATGGTAAATTTGGTGTATAGACACATTGGGCTCAGAAGATATATAATTTTTAGTTCTTGTGATTGAGACAGTTCTGCACAACAAACTGTGTTTTACTTAAAATATGTGTAGAATATTTAAATCTATGTTTGACCAGTCAGTATATTATATATAGTTTGTATTTGTCCTTGGGCTTCCTTAGATAAATAACTTTCTATGAATCAGCATTACATCTGACTGTACTGCTTTGTTCTACCAAACTGCATGAAATTGTATCTTAACCTACATGATTTTGTATATTTTTACAATTAGACATGGAGTGGGCCTGTTTGTCTCTATATGACAGATGTTTTACATTTAAAATATTCATGCTTTATCTATCACGTTTTGTTTCTTTGGAGAACAAAAGGTGGTTGCTATGGTTGCTATTTACAGAAATGATTTAAAAGCCATGGCGAATGCAACTGCAAAGCCTTCACTTCTACAAAAAATAATGTGATGTTTCAATATCAAATAATCTGATAATTGACGCAACAGAAATAATAACAAATGACACGAACAGCATGCCTATGTAACATCGCTTCGCACTCAACTCTTTAGAAAATAATTTATTTTAACATAACTATAAGAGGAGCTGTGTATCAGCAACACCATGGGAAGGCAACAAAGTGTTATTTCCTTGCACTTTTTATACCTCACCACCTCACCTTCCTTTATCACATTCACAATTATAACTGACATGAAACTGCACCAGGTTAAATATTTCGACTAAAGTCTTCTGCAAAAATCCTTTTTTCCCCCAAGGCAATCATTAACCTTTGATCACTTTACCAGTATAATACAACCTCACCTTAGCCACAGTTGGCAGCAGAAAATATCTGTAAATTTGAATACCTTATTTTGTCCGCTGACAGAATGTAAGTAAATGTTAAATCCCTTAAACTTTGTTTTTTTTTTACACCTGACAGTGGAACAGCATAGGATACAAGTGATATATTTTAGTTAATGCTTGCTTTCCAAAGTCAAGTTATATCTCACACAGACAGTGCTTCCAGTCAGTTTTAATTGAGCATAAATTATTTTTTCAAGTCTATTTGATTCTCTAACACCTCTCTCTTTAGTTGCATGACCAACTAAAGCAGTCTTGACCTTTTTTTTCTTATAAAGTAAAAAAGAAAAAGCAGAAAAATGTATTGACGGCTAGAGGAATGATGGGTATCTGGAGTGCCCTCAACAACAATACAGCTGTCATGCATGGGTTCAGCTTAATTTCCTGACTAATACTGGGATAGAATGTGAGCAGCAAGGTTCACTGGGAGCTTGTATTAGCTTAGCTACAAGCTGCGTAACGCTGCCAGGCACTTGTAATTGCGCTTGGGTGTCGGAGGGGATGGGGTGAGCCCTCACAGTAGATGTCTATAGACAGATGGACTCGGGATCTGCATTGACATTCTGATGGTGACAGACCACAGTACCTCACACTATGTTGGCCCGACAACAAAGGAGGCCTCCACTGTGCAATAATCTGATGCTCAGCCCAACAAGCTGTTACTGCATCATTCAGATATCAACAGGCTTAGTATGTAGTTTACAGTACAGGCTAAAAATATATATTCATAAAGCTCTATTTGATAAAAATGGCAAACAATGTAGAGGCATGGGAGAAGTTACTCCTGTTGGGGAAAAAAAAAAATCCAAATAAAACCTTGGTCATTTTTGATTTGTCTCTCACCTTGTGTGTTTGGGCATATTAACATGCAAGGTGTGCCAAGGTCTTGGATCCACAACCTTAAAGGTATGGCAGTTAGTCGATGCAAAATACTGAATAATTTATAGGAGGACAAATAAATTCCAGGCAACAACACAACGGCAGACTCTGGGGCTGATTGGTTATTACCGCGAAGTTTGTCGGGAAACTTTGGGCTGTTAAAAAGGGCAATGACTGAATATCTTTCTCAGCGAATTAGGATGGAGATCGCCAGGGCACACAGAGGGCAAATCAATGTGAGTCAGGTAATGAATTTAAACAGCATGGCGGAAGGAAAAAATAGGGATGTCAAGATTAAATTTGACATTTATTTTATCTTATTTTATTTGAGTAACATCCATCAAGCATAAGTGTTGCCGCTGCACTGGCATATATAAAATCTGACATTTCTTCAAACTGACACAATGAACTTACGAGTCAGAATCATTCACCATGTTTGATCAGTGCGTTTTATGTTTATTGGCCAAGTGTTGACTGCTCACTGCATACATGATTATTATCGCAGTTCATCTGGAATGTAAGTAGAAGTGAAATGAGGCTAAAAACAAAGAAACTTAATAACCAAGAACTTGAAATGTAAAAAACCTGTAAAGGTTTAGAAATCAAACGTTTTAGTTTCTGTAATAGCATGATTCTGACTTTTGCATGTACATTGCCTAAAATGTATATTTTTGACTTTTTTCACCTTTTTTTTTTGCCTTACAAGAATAAACCTTAGAGAATTTTTATGAGATTACATGAGGCGGTAGTTCTTAATTATGAAGTGGAACAAAAAGAACAATTGTTAAATGAAGAAAACACAGCACTGTAAAGTATTGACTCAAGAGGGGGACGAATACATATGCCCTCCAGAGCATACATGCATTTAATATGTAAAATCTTTACTTGTAAAATAATTTGAAACTAGGTATAGTCTTCTTTCTACTTCAGAATTATTCACTACTTTTGAGGTTGTCTCACACAATATCCCAGTACAACACAATGTTTGTTGTCGTAAAGGGACAAAATAAAAAAAAAAGTTTAAGGTTTTGCAATATCTTTTGCTACTATGTGACTATTTTCAACACTTTTGTTGGATAAATGTAAGACTGTACATCCAAGAACACTGGTGTTGTCCTATGGCAAATTAACTGTAGTATTATTATTATTATTATTATTATTATTATTATTATTATTATTATTATTATTATTATTATTATTATTATTATTATTATTTAACATTCATACAGACACTAATAATTTTCAGTTAATTTATTTTTCATGTTATTTTTTTAATGGTTGCTAGGCTATGGTCAAGGTAATTTCATACAGCCTATTGGAGATAACTGAAATTAAAAGTCTTTCAACATCTCAAAAGAAACAATTTAGTTATTTCTGGTTAGAACATAATCTACTCTTCAATGGTTTATGGCTTTTAAAGAAGAGAATAAAAATGAGAGAAATTGTAAGAGTTATTCATTTCTGGTAACACCTTGTTCCGCAGCATAAATAGTAGAAAACGAGTCTGTGAATTTTTGATAAACCACTGTTTTTACAAACATAGCAATCTGCAGTCCATATCTGCTTTTAAGGACAGCATATATTAATAATATTGATCAGAATGGGAACATTCATGTCTCACAACTGTGTCTGCATAATGCATCAACTTTTATTCATCTTCAAAAACAATTAGCAGATGCCTTTAAAGGACTTTTACTCGAGGCATGATTTTGCCATCTGCTTCATCGTGTGTTTGACATTAATGCCTACTGTGAGAACGCTGAACCAACACGTAGAAAACAGTTCATCCGTAGCTGTGGCACAGTTCCACTGAGGATAGAGGAATGAAGATTTATTTAGTTCAGTAATTAGAGAAATAAATGGCTTCAAAAGTTTTATCATGTTAAATGCACAAAATGGTGTAGTTGAAATAATGTATTAACCCATTTCCCTTCACAACAACCAGTGGAGGATTAATATGAAAAACATTGGTATTTATATATTAAACCAGTTTTTATCTAACATTTAATATCTTAAAGCAGTAGAATATTTTGCAAAAGTATCCATACAGCTTGAGCTCTCTCAATTTTGTAATTTAAAAACAATAGACTTTTATGTTATAAACCAATACAAAGTAATACTGTAATAAATAAGTTAATCAAACGAATACAGTAGTTACCAAATAATATGTATATTTTACATATATCTCAATCAACTTGACCCTCTGTGAAAACCTGATATCCACTGTTGTTAAATCATGAATAACTGTGATTAACACACATCTTTTTGGGTGAATTTCCTTAGCTAGACTAGGCCTGATTACTGCTTAACCTGTAAATAAAAAAATCATTCACTAAAATAAAATCTTTTTGAACTTACAATTCAAAAGTTCAAAAATCTCAAAAAGCAAAACATCATGCCCCCATAAAGAGACCTTTAATAAAACAGAAGATGAGGAACAAGGAGATTAATATTTGCGCATGAAAGGGGTCAATTTTGTGCTCCTAAATAAAACTGTGAGGCTGAAAACATTGATATTCATATATTAAATATATTCATATATTAAATACCAAATATTGGTATTATTAAAGGTTGAAAGTAGTGTACATCATCTGTTTCCTTTACCTACATACTAATGAGGTACTTTGTGTTTGTGATCATATACGCTGAAGTTTGTGCCTACAACATGGCAAGAAGTTCAAACATTCAATGACTCAGAATGTTTTAGCAAGACACTGTAAGGTTACACCTTTAGACCACCAGTGTCATCCCCTTAGAAATCTGTATTACACAGACACGCTGCACAGAAAGAATCCAAATTCATATAACTGCTGAGGCATAAAGTGTTCCCTCTGTGATAAGCTCTTTGGAGTAGTGGAGTGACAGATATCCTCAGCATGAGCCTTCGCTGCATGTTCCTTCACAAACACACACACACACACACACACACACACACACACACACACACACACACACACACACACACACACACACACACACACAACTGGAACAGAGGGCAGCAAATACCCAGTACTGCAGACACTTTACTCCACAATTACTATATGATACAATGAATACAGGGGAAACAGAAAATAGGTCACAAAACAAGATTCACCCAGTCAGACAAGGAAGATCGGATATGAAATGTTGTTTTTTCTTGACTGTCATCAGTCTTTGTCATTAGTAGGTTTGATCTGAAATAAATTGCATTGTGGGCATGTAAAAAAATAAATAAATCCCTGTTGGCTATTTTTAAAGGAAATGATCTGCTTTTGCACTGTTGTTTTTCTCAAATTGAGGTCTCAGAGGAGACAAATATTAGGTTGCATTTTCTTCACCATACTTGAATTGTCAAAAAGTTCTACTTGCAAATATCTTTTTTGACAACTGATTACGCTTTAGAAAATACACAGACATGCTTAAAACTGGTCTGAAGTGCCACTCATGAATCTTTCAGGGCTTCCTACCAGATAAGCTTTAAATTCCACTGAGGAAATAAAGAAATGTATTCAGGAAAACATATTTCTTTTCATTGGTCAATATTGTCATGGTTGGTCCTTTAAAGCTCTGACAACAAAGGATACTTTGTGTGTTTCTCAGAGACATCACAGGCTCAACGGTGGGTTTTGACACCTTAGAAAACAAGAATACAGGGCTCTTTTCAAGTGTTGTGCTTTGTGTATGATATCTTTGACCTTAACTCCCAGCAGGCTGCACATAAAGTTCAGCATGGTCTGCTCAGCTTGGAGGAAATCTTGACCTAATAAATATGACAGTTGATCCTGGAAATTCTGTTTGTTCAATCACGGGTCGTTAACCTTGAACATGGCTGTATCAAAAATGTTGAGTACATTAAATTAGTTCTCTGATTTGAGGCATTCCTGTTCCAAACAATAGTTTGTCACACTGTAGCACATTATATTGTTTATACTGTATTGTATTATGTCGTGTTGTACTGCACTGCATCATGTTTGAATCGATCAATTATTCTGATTACAAAAATGACACATTCTGCAGGTTTTTCATTTGACAACCATTTTTTTAACGCAAAATAATTCTCTTTTTTGTTTAATTTTGGCTTATTTACTTCTCTGAATATGTTGTGCTTTCAGCAAAATGTTCTGAGTCATCAGTTAATTAGTTGACAATTATTTTAAGAGTCGATTCATAATTAATATGATTAATTATTTCGGTAATAATTGTTTGGCGAAGCATCTTTTTTAATCTCACATCTCAAGGAAAACTTCAACCTACTGACTCTTACGTTATTCACTCGTCTCTCTTTTTCACTCTCTGACATGGTCAAGTGATTTTGCAAGCCACAGTCACATCCTGTTCAGGTTGTGACCGAGGATAGAGTAACACACACAGCTGCCCCACCTCTTGCGTCATAACGGCAGACTTTCTGCTTGCCCCAACAAAGAGTCTGGAAACCTGTCTGAGAGCTCACTCAGATATCACTTCCACACTTTGGTAGCTCTTTTGTTGGGGTCTCCACTGACACTGTATGTCAATTTCATTTAAGGATCTCAAGCCTGACTAGAAACGGTTTGATTCACGTGTTCTGGACATGTCAAACAGGCAAAAACTGTCAAGCATCACCTTTGATTATAGAGGATCATAATCCTTTCAAAATCATAATCCATTGTGTCCTATGATATGGACTGAATGACGCAGGTTTGTGTAACAGTGACTGAGATGGTTAAACGCACTAGGAGTGTTGTAAGGTCTGTCACAACAGAAGGAAAAGAGTTGAAATTGTAACATGTGATTATTTGTTAGGTGTATAAATAGCCCCCTATCTAACTATGATATACCATATTTAATGTTTCCAACATGATCATTTGGGTAATTTGTTTAATTTGCTTTGTAAAAAGCCGCAATTAATCAATTATTTTCAGTGTGGATTTGGTTAAATTTCGAAAAGCACATAGAAGTTGAGTCAGTGTTAAGACAGCAGCAGTTTGGAAGGCAAATCCGACTGTTGAAGCTGGAAATCAGTGGATCTAAATACAACTATAAAAAGGCAAGAAGGAAAGCATAAGAGTGGAGGCATCTCGGTTTTTAAATCTTGGTAATGTGTCACTTTGGAGCCATATCACAAAAAAGGGTCAATTGCAGAAAGATAATCCATAACTAATTTACTTGATTGATGGTCTAATTATGGCTGTTTATGTCATGCTTGATAATTCACTCTTTGATAAAAAGGAGAGGCAAATTCCTATAGAGCAGAACAGTGGCAGTAATGAGCACAATCACGAAACGGACAATGCTCCAAGCCTTTCTGTGCCCTTTAACACAGATTTCAATTGTTACTTAAAACCCATATTGTTTAATGGAAGATTTGGAAAGGATGTATTTGTAATTACAAATAACCGATTATTAATCACCATAAAAATGTTACATTGTGTTGACTACTAAAATTTATATCCTGCAAAGGAAAAAAAAAAGTTTTTAACAATCACTTTAACTGCGCCACATTTATTTAGCAAAAAGGCATTTATTTATGCTGTATGTCCATTGCTGTCACACACAGCAATGGAATGAGCAACTACTTATTGTGATATGAAATGAAAGAGTGTGCATAATTTGCAATATGATTAAGAGAGCCTGTCAATTAAAACTTAGTTTATTTATTTTGTTTTTCCTGACAGTATTATCTTATTTGCTAAATTGCTTCTGAACGCAGGTCAGTTACATAACTGCTGAGCAAAATAAGCATGTGAGGCTGCTGATGATCAACTTTTCAGATTAATTTTCTTAGATTTACAGAAAAATTGGGACTTTTATTTGAAAGCTAAACTTTTAACATGCACTGCATCTTTTTTATTTCAGATTTTGTTTATCATGACTTCTAATGAGTAAATCTGATCAAGAGAGAAAAAGTGTCAAAATCAATATTATAATAACTGATAAAAAGAGATATCAGCTATATTTTAGTGGCTCAACATTATGTGACATAAATCTCCTTTGTCAGAATTTCTTTTATTATATTCACCTCAGAATATAATAAAAGAAATTCATACTTAATTTAATATTAAGCTACCATGCATGAAGGAAAATTTGAGAACACTACAATGAACAATTCCACTGTGATTAATTAGTTGCACTGAAAGAGCAGAAAGAAAATTATCTATATTTTTGGCCCTATATGAATTTTTTTTTTTTTTTTGCTTGTCCTTATGTAGATTACACACCACATATGGATTATCATTATGAAACCAAGAAAAGTGGCTTATGAATGCCTTGGAAAAATAATTGTTGCTGTTTATGAGGCTAGGATGTGTTTCGTTATGTGGTACAAAAGAATGCTTTCCCAGCAGAAAACGTCAGAAAGCTTCATACAGATATTTTGTCAAAAAAAGAAGCAAAAAAAAAAAAACCAACAAAGAAAAAACCTTTACAAGAAGCGTCGGCTGATTGATTGCACAGTAAAAAAGCACAACATTCACCTGCAACAATGGACAATCTGCTCTGAAATCTTGGCTTTTCTGGTCTCCTAACAATTTATGTTGCACATAAATCCTTTCTGTTCTCCTTCTACAAAGTAGAAATCGTGTCCGTTCTATAATTAGATCCAAAACTCTTTCCCAGATTCTGTGGTTATTATTAAATTGTTTGTAAGTCATAAAAGTTTCTGTTTAGTGACCTCTGCTTGTGCAACATCTGCTGGATGTTCCACAGTAATTTGTATTTACACACTTTAAAAAAGTTTATTTAAATAAAAAAATACATGTATTTGCAAAAACAACAGAGATGCATCACAGGCTGCATTTCAGTCCATTTCTTTTCTTCCAGCATTTTTGCCCTCAACTTTCAGCAGACAGTATTTCTTCCATGGAAACATTTGAGAATGTGAAACCTTTTTTTCTGAATTACATTTTCTAAATTATATTACTGGAATATAATTCCACTCTCGGATTTGCAGCGAACAACTTTTGCAAAGTAAAATTTACTTTCATACACTTTATAAGTAGGTATGATTAGAAAGATATCAAATGTTGCATTATAGAAAAGATTTGCATCTAACCATGCAGACAGTGCATCTCTGTCATGTAGCCTAAAATGTATAGAAAAAAAATTGGTTTGCATCTCGTTTTTTGTACATTTTTCAGTCTGCTCCAGTGTAAGAGGAAACACTGCTTATGACACAGTGATATGAATCATGCAGAGTGAATTCAGGCAATGTCAGCAATTTGATCAACACATAAGGAAGGAGGAGGTATGAGTCGGTTTCTAAGCTATTTCCAACTTTTGTAAAAACTACCATTTATGAAACCAAATCAAGTTTGTTGCCTTCACTCACAAATCAGTTTGACTCGAACAAGGAGCTGATAATTATTTGTGCAGTCTGAGCCCCGATAGGATGAAGTCAGTGAAAAAAGAAAGAATTAGCTTTTGTGCTTTATCAATGCTTTCATAAAAGATTGGTTTTTAAACAAATGGGAAGCTTCTTTATTCACAGTTTAAAAACATAAAATGAAACCATTTAAATAAAAACACATTTCATAGATTATGTGTGATTGAGTAAACATTAAAGAGGATGCCGGATTGTTTTAACTCAAAGGTCTTGTTCAAGCAAATTAAAACTAACATCAGAATGGGATACATACAAAGCATTTATCATACAAAGTGTGGTAGTAATTAGTTCACTCAATTATGTGCTGATCAGATCAGGAGCCGTTTATACAAAATAACAAGAAAAACTCCATCATTGCAAAATGTTGCACACTAAAACATGACAGAATCGCTCCTAAATTAGAATATATACACTGATAGTACCAGGAAATTAAAATTAATTGAAATATAAACTAAATTGACTTGATGGTAAATGGAAAAAATGCTCCTCTCCCCTCTGAACCTTTGTGATTAATCTAGTAAGATATCATGATGTAGAAACGAGAGCCTTAGTGACCGACCCACTGCTGTTACACTTAATTCAGCATGGAGTATGAATTTACAGAGCCAACTGTACTAGCGAGAAATGAATTTGCATTAATTACACTCACTTCAGATGCTCATCAGATGCTCATCAGTTTGGTTAGAAAATGAGTAAATTGGAAAAACAAAAATGTTAAAATCTTCTTTGTTATAATTTGGTGTCACTAATGAAGTTTACAGGTAGCCATATTTGTTACTTTTCAAGGTAAAGTCAGTGATTAAAATGCATCTCTGTGTCTACAGTATAACTTTAATCAGTTTCATGAAGCTAAACATGTTCTGTTGATGTGTAGGAGTGAGTTTATGACTTTGCATGAATTTCTAAGAGAGAGACTTGAGAGGATTTGCTGCATTTCTGTCCATGTTCAGCTGAACATCATTTATGAAAAAATTCACATTTTTACCTTTTGCAGATTTACACATTTATCAACTTCAATCACTGCTCATTCACCAAAAGGTGTGTGAGCTGTGCCAAAACAATCTCTATGTAAATTTTAGCATATTTCTTAAAAACAATGAGCCAAAATGAACTAATACATAAAAGTAAAAGAAAAAAAAGCATCAATAAATTAAAAATGGTGACATATTACAAGAAAAGATGAATTCAGATGATCTTGTGGTTGTTCTTTGTTTAGATATGGTGCAATCTGAAGCTTAGAGCCAATACCTAAACAACTTTTCTCAGAAAAGGGAATTTAAAGAAAGCTTATTGCAAGTGCCGTTTCCATGGTTTCCATTAATTCACAGTAATAATGGACCCACTTACTCCCCTGTTAAAGAAAGGAAGTTTAAACCCTTTACCAATTTCGAAAGGCCAAACAACGAGGAGCACACAGAACTGCTCCTTCTTGACGTTACACATAAAAATGTGTTAGGTTTTATGATGTGAATGAAATGATCTTCCCATAAATGTCACACCTTCGTAAGGCATACCAAACATCTGGGTGTCTGTTACTGGAAGGATCTGTCAACAACCTTAATGTTCCACTTACATGGAGCCACTTTGCTCTGAGAAACACTTCTCTGCCCAGTAATGCAATTTAGAATAAAAACTCAAACCACTTAAATGAAATGCAGTCTGAAGATCAGAGAACTAAAAATCCATTTATGTCCTAGTGGGGCCTGTTTTAAATGAAGAATAACAACTGCTTACAAAATTGAAAAAGGCAATTAATTAATTAATTAACTATACCATTTTAGGACTGACATTAACAATGCTTAACCAGTAAAGTTGTTACTAAACAAAGCAACAACATAAGAAATGCTCATATCCAGATATATAGTTATATTCAATAAACTATCATATGTGAGGCTTGTTTGTCAGACAAAAAGTACTTTTGGAAAATGACATTCTTTAATCAAGTATTAAAGTTAATCTACATTAACAGAAAGGCATTTCATAGTAACCATGTAATCAAGTAACTATGTAACACCAAGTGTTTTGAAAATTATGTATATATTGAAAACAATTTGATTTCACCTCAGAGCTGTATCTGATTGCCTTACAATAGATCTCTATCTCTTCACGAACCTCCAACACTCCCCCTCACAACAACAATTCTCCATGCTGTCCATTAATGCCATATAAACTGTTGGGTGGGAGGGGCTCTGTGACATGGCAGCTCCAAAGCGGAGCTTTGAGGAAATAGGCGGAGCTTTGTATGAAAAGGTGTTATGGCACAGGCTGCCACTGGAGAATTAAGGATTCCTTAAACATGTATGAACGAGTCAAAATAACTCTGATTACATGTTTGATGAGGGAATAGCATTATAGGCTAAAATAAAGCCTACCAAACTAAATGTTGTGTAACACCCCACTTAAGATCATTTTATGATATATAAAAGGTTTTTTATGGGTCTGATTCAAATTTTTTTTTTATTAGCTGCAAGAGGGAAATTATAATTAATAGATAAAGGCTTAGAAACATCAGTCTGCGTGGAATTAATCCATATAATGTGTTTCACTTTGTAAATTGAGTTTCAGAAGTGAATTACATTTTCCATAATATTTCTATTTACTGAATATGACTGTATATAGAACATTACACTATAATTGAAACTTGTCATTTACATTTATTTTATTTGCAGAAACTAAATGTAAAGAAAAACAACCAACCAAACGCAAACAGCACTTTATTGAATGTCTAAAAATATTGAAAAGTGATATCATTATCTAGCTTGGTAGTCATCTTCCAGGACTTCCAGGGACTTGTAGTAGGTTGATTCCTTGCCTTTCATACTCTGCATAATTTTTTTGAGTTAATGTTCGTCTTTCAGTGAAGAAACTTCATTTTCAATGCTACTTCTGAATGTAAAACACTCAGCTGAAGCTCATAGGTCTGGGATAAATTTGGTAAAGCCTGTGCAGAGCCAAAAATATCTTAAACCCCACATTTCCGGTTGCTGCTCTTCTGCTGCCACAAAAAAAGCATGAGTAATTCAGAGTCTGTCCAGTCAAGTATTTTGAATACCTGGAAATTTTCTAGGACTGTTTTCAACAGACACAGAGAACAGCTGTGTTAATGATCATTAGTCATATTCTTTGGATGAAGTCCTTTCTTCTAATGAAAGAGTAAAATGCCCCACCTCCACATATTGCTGCCTACAGATTAGCTTATTTGTCTCATTCAAATAAAAATGGCTACTTGGAAATATGTCTTTTCATTTTTTTATTACATATATTTGAAACATTTGTGTAAACATCTGTACTTTTTTTTTTTCAAAGCAACCATATTTGTGTTAAACTGCCCTATACACCTGGCTTATTTTTGCTAACACAATTTTTATTCAATTACATAAAATATTGAAGCGTGAACTTCTTTTGCGTTGAGCTGTAGCCCTTTTGCGATAAAGCTGTGTTCAATCTCAACTTTTGGCACATTATTGCTGAAAATCAAGTTAGTTTGACTTTGGATGTCATTTCTTTGAGAAAATAGTTTTAAAAAGTTACAGTTCACCACACAGAAGTCACTTTATTTCTCACAAACACAATTTATTTGTTTGTAAGAACCAGACTTGCACAAACAGATATTACCCTTTCTTTTCTTGTGGAAAAGATCTGAGCTTCCCAAATTTTGCAAAGGTGTTCATGACTAACACTGTCAATTCAAAGCACTTTGTTAATGTTTCTTTACTAAAGAACAGATATTTCAGGTTAAATAAGTATCGACAACACTCTTTTAGCATAACACTGACACAAACACCAAATCAGGCAAGGCAGGCCAAAAACATGTCCTGCCAGCAATTCTCCCACCTGAGCTTAGGATCTCTGCAGCTCTTCCAGAGTCACTATCAACCTTTGACACACTGTTTTCAGTTTTACTTATTGCATAGATGGTTTTAAAACTTAACCATCCTATAAAATTTCCCACAACTCTCCTAACCTGTCTAAGGTGTTCTTTGATCTTACTGAGGCTGTTTGTTCACTTATGTTCATATGTATTTGTCAAACTGTTGTTTTGGAGTACTGAGGAAAAAATGGGCAAAATAGAAATGTTGTCCAGTGTTTCAGAATATTACTTTCACAATTTTTTTGCGCCACTGTTCATCTGGCACATAAATCTCCATTAAATACATTGACGTTTGTAGTTGAACCATGGGAACAGTTGGAAGGGTTAGCGATATGAACAGCTTTTGCAAGGTACGTGATATTTTAGTCAAAATGACACATATGGAAAAAAAAAAAGTCTGCACTTCTGAGTTGGGGTTCAGATTATACATAGACGACGTAGAGGCTTGGAGCTGCGCACAACACAAGTGGTTAGTTTGTCAGCACCACGGAAAGCAATTGTGTCCAGAGGGCCCACTTCTGCATTGAGTGAAAAGTGGGGCCCCACAGTGACAATTCAGGCAGGAGTGAAACTATTGAAAAGGGAAACCTTTTTGTACTGTGCTACCCCTGAGAAAAAAAAAATAGGGCTTCTAAATTTTTTATGTTTTATTCCAACCTGAAAAAGACATTTTACTTCAGCGCCATCATATTTGTTGTAAAAAAAAATCTTCTCAAGCTTCAGCAGGGCCTTGTGGAACTATAAATTAGCTTTTACAAATTACATTATTTTCTGGATGAACTAATAAAATGGATATTTTGTAATAATTTGCTAAGATTATCTTGTGAGACACCATTAATTCTGCTCCAAGTTGCCAAAAATATGTTATTAATCCAAGATAATTTGTTATACTCCATATACTTTATTGTAGGTATTAGTATTAGAAAATATTTGTCATTTAGACCAGAATAACCAAAGTACAGTGTCCAAAACAACAAAGTTCTCATTGAACATTGAATGCCAACTAGTTATTTTTCTGCAGCACATTCTCCTCAACAAGTAGGAGTCCATTTGAAAAGTTACAGTGTGTAGCTTTCCACTGCGAGTCTGTATGTTCCCTGTATTTATGGGGTGATGAGGCCTGCTCCTGGGGTTCAGAATAGTCATTATCTGGGGGATGCTATACAGCTCTAGTGGTTAAGGTCACTTGATGCACACTGGATGTCCTCACTCTAGAGGATACTAAATGTATAATCATCCCAGAGTCCATAGAGTCCAGGGTCTATCCAGGCTGGCCATTATAGCGGCTTATTGTAGCCTCCATCTCGACTTCATATCCTGCTATTTCAGCAGTACGATCCTTAAAAACCGTGTCTTTCCCTCTTTGTGATTTGTGAAATATAGCAGATATAGCTGACAATGGGAAAGGCAAGCCTGTTATTGACACCAAAGTTAACTCTGTTGCTATAGCAGATGCAGTTTCTACATTTCAGAGTATTGTTTCCATTATCTTCATATTCGACAGTCTGAAATTTAGTATTTGATCCAAATACATACAAAACTTATTAGTAATAGGAAGGAATAAAGCTACAATAAAGTTGCATAAGTTGTATCTAGTCATGCAGGTAAAACAATTTCTCATTCTGCAGATTAATAAAAGCCAGAGGAAATAGTAACTCAGTGATCAGGCTTTTTCTGGACAGTAACAGTTTTATTTGCTTCTAATTTATTCTAAGAATTGTAACACATGTAAGATTAAAAAATTATATTTAGGTTTTTTGATAGTGATAATTTCAAATCCAACAGTGAGAAGTAATTACAAGATGATTTCTGTCTATGCATCAGAGTATACATCATCAACCTTCACCTGGCTTTCAAACTTTTAAAGAAGTGAATCAAAGAGTAGCCTATTGGTTAATGTCTGTGCAACTGAAAGTGGTGGGAGATCCTAGTCATGAGTAATTTAATCATTCAAAAAAAATTAAAAAATCAGTGTCTTCTAGACCTGACCTTCTGATAGCCAATTCATTGGTTGGTGCATCACTAATACAAATCTATTTAGTGATTATTTAAGTGTGTTTTATACCTTTTGATTTCATGGATTCTTTCTGATTCTTTCAGATATGCTTCTGTTTGTAGAATAATGAGCTTTAGATACAAATTCAAAGTCCATTCTTACTAAAAAAAAGATTAAAAGTCATGCATGGTAAAAAGTGTATGTTCGACAATATAATACAATAGAAATAAAGACAATTGAAATGTCAATTTAAGTAGAAGTCGTCTATTCAACATTTCAGGTTCTTCAGGTGCTGAAGAACATGACTGGGCTACACAGAGTTCTGACCTCCACCCATAAAACCATCTTTAAAAACAGCAAACCAGGCCATGTTGTCCAACACCAGTGTCTGACCTCACAATTGTGTTTCTGGAGGAATGCACAAAACTACCCACAAACCCCTAATCCTTGAGGGAAGCTTTTCCAAGAGAGCTATTACATCTGCACAGGGTCAATCTAGATCATATTAAATGCTACATATTTAGAAACATATATCACACAAGTTCTGTAGTGTTTGATGGCAGACAAGTAAATGCTTCTGCCAATATGTACTTGCATACCTATACAAGTATACTAGCTAGTAGTGTAACCTTTCAGGCCGGACAAAACTAATCTGACTACTGCTCTTATCTCTTCATATATTTCCTAAAGAGAAATAAAAAATTCCTAAAATTGATATCAGTCCATCCAAGCTTGACTAAAACTGGAGATTAGAAATCCTCTACAAAGTCTAATCAGTGCATCTTGATTTTCATGTCTAAATTAGTATGCAGGCTAGATAACTAACAAAAACACATCTAAAATTTGTCCAAAACCCCAAAGGATTATTTTCATCACTCACACACACCTGTTACAAAATCCATGTGTAAAACAACACTTTCATGTTGGCAGATATTAACTGTAACATGACACAATAAGAATAACAACAAGAAATCTATTGTTGCCATTGTCTCTGAGTCCATCCGGTACAACTGGGCCCTTAGAGTTAAAAAATAGATAAATAAATAAATAAATAAATCACAGACATTTGCTGTGCACGTGTCCTCTGAATGTCACAATACTGCAGCAAGAAAATGCTACAAGTCATTGCTGCTCTCCGGGTTTTCTTGGCAACAAGCGGATAACTCACTAAAAGATGTTTTATTTCTCAAGATCCTATATACCTGTAAACATCTGCATGCACACACCTGTGAAGGAACAATCACATCAGGCTACTAATATCAGAAATAAGTGCTCAGAAGGTAGATCCATAATGCCACATGTAATAGTTAACCTTTCACATATAATTGCAATAACCCCTTTTGCATTTTCAAGTCACAGCAGGTAAGGGAAGTGGCAGATACCTTACATAATGACACATCCTCGGATTTACACAGTTTGTGTGCCTCTCTGCCTCTCACCTTCTCCTTTCTTATCCCTCTGCTCTCAGCTTAAGGCTTTTTTTCGGCATAGCGTGCTCTCTGGCTCTGAGCATTGGCATCTCTTGCATCGGTATGCAGCCCCCGTACACACTGCTGATCTCTCTTTATGAGGACATGAGTTTCAGCGCTTTTATCCCCACCTTCACTTGCAAATATGCCTGCATTCAGTATCTGAACTCCAGCTTTAGCTGAGACTTGTGGGAAAGCCTTTAAAGAGGAAGTCAATAAAAGGGTATAAACATGCAAGAGCTTAAGCTTGTGCTTTTTGAGTCTTTATCCTAAAGTTAGGTTTTTTTTTTTTTTATAGGGCTGGCATCTCACTTAAACCGGTTTTGGAGGAAAATAATTGTCCTCCCGTTACACTGAAGTAAACGTAGAATTTATGTATATGTGTATCTGTTACACACACACATGCAGACATATAGCATTATTAATGGCAAAATTTAGTATAAAGCAAAAAGTATACAGGGTTGGATTTCCCTTGACTCATAGCCTCCTACATCACCTAGCAGAATTCCCTGCATTAGTGTAAAGGATGTTTTTTTTGGCTTAAGAGCATGAGTCTGACATAGTTACAATTGTTTTTGCTTTTTTTTTTTAAATCTACACATAAAAGTACCGCAGAGAAAGCAGAAAACAAACCAAAGGTTGCCAAAGGCTGAAGATGTTGGGTTGGGGACACAGGCCCAGAGGCGAACACAACTGTAAGAAGCAGCTGTAATGTAGAATATCCTGTGGATTTTAAACAGCAGTTGGCAGGTTGTGATAATGAGTATGCCAACACAGTTGTTAGGACAGAGGATGGTGTATGGCTCCACTGGCTCCTGTGTCCAACTGTGATGGTATAAGCTGCACAAGCTTATACCACAAGCCACATAAGGTTTCAGGTATGAAAATGTCAGCTATATTCCACAAAAAATGAGTGGTCATTATGTTACTTGCCTTATTTGTTAGGTGTGAATGCTTTCCAGATCCCTGCTAAGGTGTGCAATGGGGGTGTGGGGGGAGGGCTTTTTTACAAAAAACCCTCCTGGTCCAAATTTCTTTCAGAATTGTTAGGCATGAATTCACTTTTCGATATTTAGTTGCTGTTTGTTTTGAAATAAATATGTAGGACAAAAAAGCATAGTTGTTCCCAGCATGAATGTACTCTAAGTGGCCAATTTATTTTGGTTCTAAAAAAATTCTAGAAATTTTACATTGCATCTTTAATAATGCTGAATTTTTTTTTTAAATTAGATGCAGAACAAGTTGTTGACTAACCACTGCTGATAACCTGGTTGAATCCAGGCTGATACTTTACATATAGTTACAGCAAAGAATACTTTTTTTTTGTGAAATATTAGTGGTTGGCACATAATTGTGTAAACAACGAATCTCACTCGCTACTTATTAAGATGGCACTGTATTAACACAGCAGTTGGCGAGGGATACGCTGATTGGCAACGTGCTTTAAATTACTTGCATCGTGTTTTAAGTCTTAGTTTAACCTGCTTTTACTCAAGTGAGAATCTTGAGTAAAAGCAGGTTTACATCTCTTGCATTACTGTGCTAGTAAGACCGTGAAGTATTCAATGTTTTTGCCAAACCTCCTTATTACTATCCCGTGTCAAGAACTGCCAAGCGTATCAAATCCTAATACCAATACTCAAATTCTGACCCTGCAATGATGAACTACATTGCCTATGATTTGCTGCTTACAAGTCCCTGAAAATGTGTTACTTATTCCAGCGAGCTATCAATTTTCCAAAGATAGTGCAGTAGAGTCTTTTTATCTGGAGCTCATCCTGCCTGACTGCTTGACTGAAGGGCCTTTATGAACACAGAAAGTCAGTGATGCAAAATCCGGCCGCCTATGTGAAACTGATGGACTTTCTGTGTTAATACTGTATTTAAAAAAACAGATTCAAATGATTTAAAACTTTAGGATAGAATATTGTAGGATATTGTTGACATCACTGAATCAGGTTTGCAAAGATTTCATATTAAAGGGTAAATAATCATAGATTTTCACATTATTTTATTATGCTGCTGTGGTAAAAAAAAAAAGTGTAAAATGTAATTTTGCATAGTTAAGTACACGTAGATTTCATATTTAACGTGTTACCACAGTTATAAGATTGTCCATAAATGCAATGACACAGTTTTTAAAAAACACTTTTTCAAACGTTAGTGGTAGGAAAACAAATATTGTCATTAAAGTTTGACCTAAAGTTGAACTAAGGAATAAACTGTAGACCAGAACGATTTGATTTTCAGCTTGACCGGCCCTAACCAGTCTCCAGGGAAAAGAGACGGTTATTAATACTAACCACACTAATATCTATTATATTGTGCTAAATAAAGCTTAAAATGTTTTCTCCATAATATATATTTCTTCTTTTCTTTGAAACTGATTTGCTGCATCTTGTCTCTTCAAAACATGTTGCCTGTACTTCTAACATAAATTATTAGTGACCGTTAAGAACGGAAAGACTGGAAAATAATTTTGAATGCTCTTAATTATAGCTAAGATCAGCAATGGCATGCCAGAGACGGGCAACAACCACAAAGCAGACACAAACATCTGATTGGTGCATTTCAAGCGTTTCATTATCATTCAGATGCAGATTGCATTTGGTGGAGACTTTAGAACTGAAAAAGATGCATTATTTAGTAGGTACGTTTTCCGGGTTCTTGCCAGAAGAGATGTATAAACATGTTTGCATGTCCATCCTCATGTATCGCACGCGGAAGCGTGTCAAGACAACAGAACGCTTAGAAGCAGAAATTGCAAGACACGAGAGTGAGGAACAGGGGCAGATTGGCGTGTGGGGATTTTCCCGGTGGGCCGATGGGTTAGTGGACCCATGGTTTTGCTTTCGCGCTCCTCAGTAGTCCTGTAGCACGCTGTTGTTTTCGGGGCTGCAGAGCGCACCTGTAAACATGTGAACAGGGCCAGCTGGCTGACAATGAAGAGAGGAAATCAGAAAAACCTGTCCTATAAAGGTTGACCTAGAAAAACAAAAAGTCTCTGTGGCACTTATTAAAAAAACAACTGTATTGGAATGGAAAAACCTTCCCCTACTGGTACCACATCAATTAAATTTCCCTGTTTGTCTCTCGCGTCCCTCGGAGAGATGAGCAGTACAGTGGCTCTGGCTCAGAGGTGGTATGGGGCCTTCAGCTGAATATGATTTAGGGGCCCCTCTTCACCACCACAGCAACAGTTCAACATGGATTTGGTGGGGTCTGGGAGAGGGAGCCCAGTTTAATTGGCCGAGCTTAAAAGTAAATCGGTCATTTGCCGAGAAGAAAAGAAACTGAGCTCAAACACAATGATTAAACTCATTACATTAGGTTGTAGCTATGGTAATAAAACAAATTATGAATGCTATTCTTTGCACTTTTACAAAATAAACTTGCCAAATAAATCTTAAATTTAGATGTTGAGCATTTTCTAAAACCTTTTATGTGATCTTTGCTAAAACTGTTAGCTGTTAATTCAAATTTCAGTATGATTCTCATTCTCAATAAACAAATGTTTATTGAGAAATACTTTCGGTATTTTGAAGGTTGTGGGTATCAAAACTACCATGTTGTCAGTTTGTAAAGAAACATCAAAACCACAGAAATTTTAACACCCAATTTTACCTGTTTAAACTTGAGTAAGATAGTTCAATAAGTACAAGGTTCAGATTGCAAAAACATTTTGTTTTGTTGCACATTTTGTTTGAACCTATACAGTAGTGAAAGCAAGAAAATATTCCTGTTGAATAGTTTTTGGACATATCCAAAACATTTCTCTCGACACAAAAAACCAACCGCTGCCTCAACACAGTATTTTTCTGTTGTGCCACAACAAAAGTAACTTTTATGTAATTTTGGTGTTCATGTGAAGAAATTTAAACTTTCTTCTTTTGTGTCTGTTTCACAATCTGAGATTAAGCCAGAACATCGATACAATGATGCATTATCTTCTGGTCTTTATCAATACAAAGCTCCAAACTCCTATTCATTGAGACTCCTGCAGATCACAAGTCACAGGCTTTCCTTACACCACACATCCATTTTCTCACGGAGTAAAAAAAAAAAAAAAAAGAAAAAAACATTGCAACTGATGATGCAGCGGCATTCAATGAGAAAACTGACACCTCACACGCAGACAGAAAGGCAGACTCAGTAGCAAATTCAGAAATGCTTCTGTCTCCCCTAGACTAAGGGGAATTGTGAAACAGTTTTACAAATCTCATTTTGGTTTTCTTGTTGGAAATCCTCCAGGAAAAAGACCAAAAAAAGACAACATCCAGCACCATTTGTCCGTTCACACATCAATCCAATCCAATTCAAAAACAAGCACTGATGTTGAAGTTCTAAATGTTTTTTGGTTTAAATTCAATGACATACTTCTTTTCTTAGAACTACGATTTCAGTCTGGAAAACAGAAAACTTTAGTTGTTGAACTTCTTTGCGGCACAACACCCACTGTGATAAAAATAACCTAAAAGATTACCTGTCTGTTGGGTCAAAGACTAGTGTACTGATGCAATTTCAGCAGAAAAAATATTAACTTTGTTCAGTGACTGCAGCAAAAGGAGAAAAGGCAGATCATTGCACAGAGTAAATGAGATTCACAGGCTCATCCGTAGTCGGGCAATAGCCCACTTCAACAGATATGAAGGCCAAGAGAGAATGGTAAAGGTCAACTCTGCAAACAGCAATGAAATGAAGTATAGGCTTCATTTCAGACACAATACTGTAATGTCGGGAACGCACAAACCTCTCACAGAACACACGCCTACTACCGAGCTTCACACCAGGACCTGCATCAAAAATTCTCATATCCCGATATTTCCATTTTTCAGACGTTTCCCTCTAATCGCTTTAAACATGTCGAAATAAATTCCGCTTTTATAATGCCATAACAAATAAATGTAGTTTTATCAGTAACATTTAAATCACTTGAATATAATTACAGCATATAATTTAGCTGCATGGATTTATGGTTGGCTATAAACATGTGTTTTATCTTGTCATTTGATCATTTCAAGCACAAATATAAAAATATTTTGCTGCAGCACAACTGTTGACTGAGCTAATTGAGATTACCAGGCCAACATGTAATTTGACCTTTGATGCACAATGACCCTCTCTGAAACCTTCTTGAGATAAACACCGCTTTAGCTACTTTTCACGAGGCTCAAGTAAAGCCTCAAGCTTATCATGAGATATCAGGTATGAAGCTTTCATCGCTGCCTTTTAACAGTCTTCCTCCTGGAATTGGGCACAAATAGTCTTTCATAGTGTAATTCCTTTGGATTCCTTTAGATTCATTGCTGAGCTTACAGCCACTCAGATGGTGCATAGTGTGAAAACGTGGGATGACAAAGAGCAGGGCAAAGGGGGTCGGACATCACACAGTATGACGCTGAGGCGGCGAGCAGCTAATCTCAAAGCCCCTTCCCCACTTGTCTGAGCACATTTGCCTCTAGTTTGGGGTTTATCCCCACAGATGTATATCTGTCAACAGAGAGCCAACAGGGCAGCGCTGACTCTTTTGCAGCATATTGGTTCTTTTTACTGGATTATCATTTGCAGTGGCATGCTGCATATAGCGCCAGAGCCAGCACTTGGCAGCTGGGAGACATTCTACGGGGATAAGCTAACCCCCTCAGCAGTGGGGAAAAGGGTATCCTTGAACGTAAACCTCCCTTCTCCACCATACCTTGTCGTCAGCTCAGCCAGCTTATTCCTGCTGACTGATTTTTCTAACCCACAGGAGATGTGCTCAGCCACACATCTCACAGGCTCCCTGCGTCTTACAGTCTGGCATTTCGCAGTTCACATTGGCTGGAATCAGATTCGAGCTGCAACAGAACTCACTTTCCAAAAAAAGTAAGAGAGAAAGAGCAAAAAAAAAAAAAAAAAAAAAAAAGTCTGGTGCACCAGTTTTAGTCTGAAAGTATGCCCAATCTGACAGTTTAAGTGAACAACCAAGACAGTTGGCACTTTTCATATTTATGGTGATTTTAGAAGCGTTAAAATCCTGTTTGAATCAAGCAGCCTAATGGTGAGAGTGACAGCTTCTCAGTATATTCAACAATAAGCTTCTAAACCACTCAACTGTTGCTTAAACAAGAACACTAAGAGGCGACGCTTGATTTAATTCTGATCCTCTTGACTTCTTTTTGCAGATTGAACAGTTTGTAGTGTTGTTAGGCTGATTAAAGTGTGAATGTGTAAACCGCATATCTCAGTCGTATCACCAAATAAAACAAAACTTTCTTTGCCAGCTCAAATGAAAATGTGTGAAATTAATACTAAGATTTTTAACAATCAGTGATATTTTGTCAGTTAGTCTTTGACTTTAAAAAGACTGTAAGGCTGCATTTTTGTTTTAGTTTTAAAGAGAGGTTTTCTAGTGGCAAAACACCAGTTGCTAAACGTCAAGAGAAAATCAAGTATGTGCATTACTCTAGTTCTAAACCTGTAAAAGTAGATCTGGTCCTAAATAGTTTTACGAAGCAAACTGTCTGCTCAAACATAAATGAGGCATTAAGCATGGATTTATATAAAAAAAAACTAATTTTATTGCATAACTGTGTAATTTACTGCTAGAGCAAAACATCTCATTCTCTAAAACAATAATTGTTTGTGCTATGAAGTCTGGGTGAAACAATAGTCTGCTGAGACTCAATTGTTTCTTTTTCTGATAAAGTTACAAATTTCACAATATATACAGATGAATTATTCTGCTGTCATTTAGTTGCACCATTCTCTATCTTTTCGAACACTTCAGTGCATAGTCTGCGTTTAGCACTGCAGGGAGAACTCCAACTTGTCTACATATGCAGTTATTGCCATCTGCTTTGTAAATCTGGTGTATATATATATTTTAAAAAAACAAGTAGCACATACAAAATTGTTGCAAAAAAATTTAGTAGACAGCCTGTAAACTGAGTAGTAAATTATGCTATGTACTGAGAGGAAGCATATAAAATGGGCAGTCTTCACTGGGTGTAAATCTTTTACTATCTCATGATACGATTTGATTATGATTTTTGGAGTCAAAATTTGATTCAAAATCAAATTTTCTCTCAAAACGATTATGATTTCTGCTTTTTAATCTTACATTCTATAGGTGTGCAAAGGATCCTCATGATTTACTCCGGTCTACTTTCCGAGACAGAATGACAAATGGAGACATTCATCCTCCGGTTTGCTTTTACAAGACTGTCACAGAACGGATGCCACACTTTTTTGCAGACAGCCTTGTCTGTGGACAACATCACTGCAATTTTCATCCAGGAGTTTTTGAAGTTATTTAGTGAAAAATTGTGCAAATATGCATAATTTCAGACAGAGTTGCATAAACATTCTTCAAAAGTAATCACATTGCCTGCGGATACAAAAACTGGATAGTGGAAGTGGACTAATTAAAGCGAAATATCGCCATTGCTTTCCGAGTGCGTTTCTGCATAAAACACGTCCACAAACGTCTGACCAATCACACGACGCAGGGCTCAGCTCTGTATGGGAGATTGGCTCTCTGTAGATTGTCTCAAAGATTAAACATTCATGGTGTTTAATCTTTATTTTCCAAACTTTGCATACAGCGAAGCTCACATCAAGCTCCCTCATACCAGGGACTAAGTGAGTTAAAAGCTAAGTTAGTCCAAATGTTTGCTTTTTGTTTTGGTACTTTCTGTAGTTTCTATGGTTTCATTACTGGCTTTATGATGAGATCAGGACATCCTGATGTCATGTGGTGTTACAAAATGGAGGTCAACAGTCAGCAGATTTCTTTAATTTTTTTAAAAAATTGACAACATTTTATATATAGTCTGAATTGTAGTAAATGTGAATCACAATTCATAAGAACTTTTTGGCAAACTCTACACACACCCCAATATTTAAAAACCTCCCCTTACTGGTTTTGAATTTTGATCACTCTCAATCCTATTTTTATTCAAGAAGGACATTTTTTATTTGCGTCATAAAGGTATACCCCAATGTGTACCGCCTAATCTCGCTTTTAAACATCTCCGTATTTGCTACGAGTGCAAATACTTTCACCTTTTATTTGTCCTCCATTAACTTCATTACTGCCCCCACGCATCACGGTCAAAGGCACAACCAAATGTCACCTGCCAGGCTATTCTCGCCAACATGTCTGATGAGATAAACCATGATGAAAGGCGCCGTGCTCAAACAAAAGGCAAGTTCCCCTGGTGGTGTGGGAGATTTCTGGGCTTAGTAAGACGGAAAGTGATGAAACACTTGAGAAGGAGGGAAATCACAAAGACGCCGTCCAACAAAGAAATGTGCAGATCATAAGACGTACATTCATGTTACAACCAGTCAAGGGGTTTGCGAAGAGCCTGGGTATGGCTGCGCCACATGGCTAATTAGCATTACTAGCCTGCCTGCCATCTTACCTGATAACTCTCTTTGACAAGTATGTCTGCTGTCTTCATTAGCTTCCTTTGGTGAAATATGCTCTGATGGTGTTATGATACTTCCAACACTTCACAGACTGGTACAAGTTCCCACTTGTGCACAAATGTGTGCAACAACAGCACCTTTGATTGAAAACCCTCACATGGCAACAATGTGTGTATATA
>CAEGAF010153198.1:0-32614 GCA_903067075.1 Micropoecilia bifurca
CCAAGCTGCCAGCCGCTTCCCAGCTGCGTTCAACCCACCACCTCCCCTTCTCCACCCACATCCTTCGGCTCTAGGATAGCACCCTTTCCTGACCTCCACCCCCGGGGGAGAATATCCCTAATCGGTTATCGAGATGTTCATCGAGTTCACATCAAATCTCAGCTCAAATTAACTGCCGGGGTCCGAGCGCCAAACCAATGTTCATTCTCGTCATTAAATCTTTTAATTGTTCCCCTTTTGTCCGTCTGAGTCTTTCCAGATTGAACTGCAGTTCTGCATCTGACTACATTTTGAATACTTTTGATAGAGCTATACATCTGTATTTGCTCATGTTGTGCATCTGTTCTCAGAGTAGAATAGATAAGGAGTCAAACAGACACGAATAAATGGAGATTTAGTTAGGAAAATCTATGTTCTTTGCAATATTTAACCAAACTGGAATACAGCAGTCTAACTCTTGGGGGATAAGTGCTGCACTCCCATTGAACAGTCCACAAGAGTAATGTGAATTGATTAAATCCCCGATGATTCCTCGAGTGTGGTGTGTGTGTGTGTGTATGTGTGTCTCCATAGGCAAATGCCCCGATTCACAAGAAGTAAGGACGTTGTTTCCATTGGAAAAAAAAGAAAGGGAACAGTAAAAAAAGCTCGCCCTTGTGAATCCAGACAATTTCACGTGGCTATATTATTCTGCTGACCATCTATTACCCTGTCTGCCTTTCATCTCATTTATTATTCATTACACAATCATTTAGCTAAGTGCAGTGATTACTTAAATGTTTAATTCGGCCATAATCAATATTGGCCCGAGCCTTTCAGGTGAACACAGTTTTTCTAGCATTAAAGTCCCATCGCCCATTGAGTCGATCAGGTTAAATTGCACATGGTTACAGTAATCGCCCCCATTAAGGAGATCCTTCCATCAATGGCAGCTGGAACACGTGTTATAATAATTGTTCGTTTCTGTCTTTTAGCAACGCGGGTTACCTGAGTCTGCATTCATGTTTTTAAATTTTTTTTTGTTCCCCTCTTCCCCTCAACGACGAAGCTGCGCCGGGATAATGATCTATTCAGAAGTTGGCAGGCTGAAATGTCCCCCACTCAGCTCTATTAACGACAGAGCGAGTCAAAGAAGAGAAATCCACTTATAAAAGAAGAGATGTTGAGCTCCCACATAATGGCGTAATGAACATCGTGGCCGGCTTATTAAAGGGATTTTTCATTTTAACGACGACTGCGTTGAAAAGGAGTTCGTCAGAGGGATGCAAAGTGAATTATCCTGATGCATCAACCCCACAGTCTCTGAGAAGTTCAGTCAATCAAATCCGACGGCGGCCACGAGACACCGGCGTGGCGTGACGTTCGGATCCACGCGCTTCGAATGCAGAACCCATAAACATGGGTGTCAGCGTGTCAACCCGCCATATTGCTCCTTAATAACGTGATCCATGTGTTAGCAGCGATTGAATCGTATATACTTTGCATTATTTACTCTGCATGATCATCTGTTTGCAATAAATGTCTGAGGGTGGGGAATGAAAAACTGCTCATGTCCTGCTGGATTTACCATAAAGAGGGTTGAAATTTGCATCTTGGTCTCGTCTGGGGGTTTGTCACGCATTGGGTTTAGTGTAAAGGGAGGTAAATAAGATGCACATGATGTTTCAGGTGTTTCTCATGGTTAGTTGCAGTTTGTCTTCCACCTATTCTGCCATCAGTTGTCACTTCGCTATTTGTTGAGTGTAGTGTAGGTTGGACTATGTTATGTTTTTAATTGAAAATGTTGCGTGTTTTGTCGATGTATGGTTTTATCCGTACATCAACGTGTCGCTATAACAGCAACAACTGAAAGGAAATTACACAAAAATGAGTTAGATTTTAGTGATTGTAGGTTTATAAAGGCTCCGGTTGTTGTTGGACTTTAATCCAATGCCAAATTCTGCTGTTCATTTTGATCCTGAGAAGAGTAAGTGTGCCACCTAGTGGTGAGTTTTCTTGTCACTTTAGCAGCTGCCTAGGAACGTATCTCCACAAGAGGAGGCGTACAGCAGATGCCAACTTCATGTGCGTTACTGACTTATTGTAAGTAATTATTTGTTTGTTTTATTAAGGTAGTTTCAACTTGTGTCAGGTAGTGATATTGATACTCCTGATCAAAATCTTAAGACTAGTTAAAAAACTGCAAGAATTTGCATTTTGACTATTGGATCTTAAGAAGGTTCTAAGTAGAGCTTCACAATGTTAAAAGAAGAAATCAGCGTAAGAGAGAAAGACTTTTGAGTAGGGAATTAATTGAAAACTGCATTTACACTCAAACATGATTTTTTTTCAGCTGATCAAAAGTTTAAGACTGTAGCTCAAAAAAACCCGAAAACCCCCCAAAACAGAAATCAAAGTGTCAAAAAAAGGTCTCAGTAATGAGTAGTTCCATGTTGTTGATGACTTCAAACAATCGTTTATTCATGCTTGATGCCAGTGTTTCCAGGAGGCTAGTGGGAACATTGCTCCGAGGGTTGAAGATGGCTTTAAGATTTTGATCAGGAGTATATTTATTGGTCTATTTATTAGCATGCTGCACATTGTTAGCTTTCCACCCGTTACACGTTAGCACGTGCTGTGTAATTAGTGAAATATTTCGGTTATTTTAGGTGCTCCTGTGACCTTTAAGTCATTTAACATGAGTAAATGCTTGGTGGTGGTAAGCATGTGGCCAGTAGGTGTCACTGCTGCACTTTTTGTTATATAAAATAAGGTGAAATAATAGTGGATTAATTCCGTTGTACCACTGCGCTGATTGTATTTTTCCACAATACTCTGTAGTCCACTTCCGGTCATTCGGACCGTTCCAGAGTTCACTTTAATCAAACTAAGGCTGTGATTTTTAAACAGGCCAGAGTTTGTTTTTTTCTTTTTGGACGGCATCAGAGTTTGATTGTGCATTTGCATTAATTTCACCCTAATAATTGCAATTAATTAATTTTGAATTAAAAATTTTAATGGTCCTCCCTGCGCTAAAAAAAACCCTTTGAAAGAAAAGTACTTTCTCACAGTAGCTTCGGACAACTTCATAGTTTTTTCAGGTACACTTTATAGACTCTATTTTTTGTTTTAAATTAAAAACTTTCACAACAGAAACTCATATCTCATCAGGCTGCCCTCGAGTCTCACTAACTCATAAAAGCTAAGGAAACGCAGATTATTACAGTCGCCCTAAAATTGTGAATTTTTTTTTAAATAAAAAAAGGTTAGAAATATGCTTTGTGAAGTAATAATAAAAGTAAAAAAAATGACAGCACATAGAAATTACACACACAGTGGTTTTAACGTTCAGGCAGCAAAGGTGACTTACAAAAGACGCTCGGAATCGAGTTTAAAATTTTCCAAAGTCAAGTTATGCTTTTTATCCTACCTGAGGGCGAGGAGAGGAGCCAAAACTCCCAACCAAAGATCTAAACCGTTCTGAGAGATTACTCTGCGACCCCCTAACTGCAGAGGAGGCAGCAGACCCATCTTTTCATTGCAGCTTTATAATCACACACTACTGCATATCTGAAATGAACCGGCATCTGCCTGACAGAGGCTTTTTAAAAAAAAAAAAAAAAAACGTCCAAATCAAAACTGACTCACTACAAAACACATTTATTTAAATATCATTCCTTTCACCTTCATGAAAGCCAAGTGCAGGTTAAGCAGAACAAGAAGCTGTTCAGAATAAAAAAAAGTTGAGTTTCAATAACTGTTTGCAGATGAGCTCTTGGTCTCCCGTGTCTGACCGGTTGACCACAATAAGCATGCCCGTGAAAGGGTCTTCTAACACATCAATCCCAGCGTTTCATCCAAACAACAAACCGTGCACTATGCTCATGAACCAGCTTGGGTTAAAGTGCAGCAAATATTTGGGCCTTGCATGTCAAGGTGAGGATAGAGGCAGAAATAACGTGTCTGTGATGTAAAACCCCAGCAGCATTAGAAAACGGCGTTTGTTCCCTTCTGGTCGAGCTGTGCATTCAGACCGGGTGAGAGCCGCAACCCCGTTATTCATATGAATACCAAATGCAAGTGTGTGTGTGTGTGTGTGTGTGTGTGTGTGTGTGTGTGTGTGTGTGTGTGTGTGTGTGTGTGTGTGTGTGTGTATATGAAGATGTCCAGAGGAGTTTTCGGCGAGATGGTAATGAATGTCTCTCTGGTGGATCAGCGCGTAAACACTGGAGAAGAGTGAACTCTGGCAACAGCCGTTCCCATTTGGCTCAATTAGGCCCGAAACCGAGACAATCAATGGCGCTGGCCTTTCTGCGAGGCGGTAGAACGAAATGGGAATAATCAAAGTCCATAATTAGTTGGCCTGAGAGGGTGCAGGAGCGCCGGTTTTTTTTTATTTTTTTTTTTACTGTGCTAGAACAAGGCTACGGCTGGGTGACAATGAAGGCCCAGGCTCCACATAGATAAAATATCTACCCAGGGAAGAAAGAGGAGAACGCTACGAGCTCTGTACTCTTATGATCTCCGTCTTGCACTAAAAGAAACAATGTTTTGCAATATTCTTCAAACTGTGTGGCAGCAAATGACATTCCAAGGGAGATGTGGCAAAGTGATGAGAGAGAAAAAAGCAGTGAAGTTCTGTGCTTTTTTTTGCTTCTTTTGGTCGTTCTTGTTTATTGTGATGACGATGATGATGGTCTGCCAGATAGGCAAAGAGAAATCACACTCATGGAGCAAAGGGTGGAAGAGAAAGAGAGCAAATAGTAGTTTTAAGTGTGTTCAGTGAAGGGAGCACATAGGGAAACTGTACTCCCATAGGCCACACATAGCATTGGGATGCATTGCATGGCATGAGATGCATGAAAGAGGTGGACATGGTTTGTACCACTTAAGCATGTAGTAGGTGTCAAAGGAACATGTACATGGATGGTATAACCCAAGGTTTCTTAGTAAAATATTGCACAAACCCTCATCCTAGTGTCAGCTGTTGTCCTGATAGATGATGCACAAACACCCTGACGTTATGTCCTGTAGCTACTATGTCACTCACCTAATCACGTTGAGGTGCTGCGACAGACTTCTGAAGTGAGGGAGGGAGCGATTGAGAATGCTTAACCAAATAGTTTTTCCCAATACAGCTATGGCTTCTACTTGTTCTAGTCAATCTAAGTCGTCTGTGGAAGTAGCACACCTGTTTGGAGCAAAATTGACTAAAGTAGCGTAGAAACTAACTCAAACATTCTCCCTGGTTGTTGGTTTGATCAAAAACACGACTCTGCCTGAATTCACACCACTCTATTTCTATCACTATGACATAGTGATAGACCATATAAAAGTCTAGATGCTTAGCAGTGTTTTTTTGTACATGATAGACTACATGATGGTAGACATTGTCTACCATCATGTAGTCTATCATGTACAAAAAACTATCATGTACATGTACAAGCATGTAGTAGGTGTCAAAGGAACATGTACGTGGATGGGTTTTTTTGCATCATAGACATTGTCCATGATGCAGTGTTTGACTGCATCTTGCTGATCTTACTTACTCTGAAGTATATGAATGTTAATCTTCATATCTTGTAAAAAGTACCAGACCACCTTTTTTATTGGTCCTGTCTTGATTGTGAAGTGTTGGTGGTCAAGAGGGGTCAAAGCGTCCACCCTGATTGGCTAGGCAGCTCCTTATCCAGCAATCTGTAATACACTGTGTACCTTGACACATTTCTCTTAACATAACATTTTTCTGCAGCTACTGTAGCTCATGCGTCTGTTAGGCCATATGAGACAACATTACTTTCCGCCTTCTGACACCAAATGCTTAAAAATGCTCTGACCCAGTCAAATTTGCTCAGATCATAGTGACAGTTTTTCTGCTTCAAACACATCAAAGTCCAAGGATAAAATACTCACTAGCTGTCTTAAATGAATGAAGAAGAGATAATTGTTGTTTTTCACCCCACGACATGTCTGAGTAGAGCCTAACTAAGAGGCAAGCTTGACAAATGGTGAATGGCAGTCAAGCTCTGTACACAAAAAAAGTTTGACACATAAAAAAACTGAGATAATTATCTTGCTCAGTGACCAGATTTTCTATTTCTAGTTTCTAGTACTGGGCGTTGGTGATTTGACTAGATAGAAATGTTAACAAAAGCTAATGCTGTAAAGCCACAGGTCTTTATGCAGTTGACTGAAAGGTAGCCATGTTGAAAGGTAGCCATGTTGATTATTTTAGGTTGGAGACAGTGAGAGACCTCCAACATTCCTAAAGATACATTTTTGTTCATATTTTCCACTCGGAAATAGAAATTCGGAATTTAAATGCAACACAATAAATGTTACGTTAGCACGATACAGACATTACAGTTATTCACGCTAGTTCTACATCGTTTCAAGTATCAACTTTTCATAGTTCATCATCAGTTTGGTGAATTTATATCTAGGTTGGTGTTAAACTTTGGGTCATCAGCAATCACTATCAACTAAACTTTCTGGAAGCACCCATAGACACATCATATCTCTGGCTCAAAGAGTGGGCAGCCACTGGATTGGTCTACTGCAGCCAAAAAGAGCTGGAAAGAGATGTTTACTGAAGCCGGGGTCACTCTGCTCCTGTTTAGTTGTTTTTTTGCCCCCATGGAAGTGGAAAGCCTAATGATGATGAAGATTGTCTCTGAGTAAAATGGCTGCCAAGTTATAGTTGGACGGGGTTGAGCTGTGCATCTGTCTGTGTTTGTATCTCGTGGGTGCTTGGTAGCATGGCGTCTGGCCCTACATCAGAATGACAGATTGGCACATACTATTCTTTCGATCTTTGCTTTACTTATTCATATCCACATCATGAAAAGTTGTCATGATACAGCCACAAAATTGAATGTATTTTATCAAATTAGGCCAACACAAAGAAGGGACTGGGTTGTGAAGTGGAAAGGAAAAGGATTCTTGGGTTGGCTGAATGGGTTCCCTTTGGCATCACACTTAAAATCTACTGGGACTCTCCACCACTAGACTGCAGACCCTCCAGATTGTGTCTCAGTGTCTCTCCCAGTGTATTGAGTTGCGCCGTCTCTGCACTGGTGCCTCACAAGCTCATGCACCTTTTATAACTTTTAACATTTTTCAACACAAAAATACAGTAGGTTGATGGTGGATTGCACTAATACTCTTACCACAGGGCTTAGCAGGTTTTCTGGGGGAACCCTGAATCAGAACCTGAAGACTTGAGTGATCTTCAAGGTCAGTATTATAACCACAGGTTTTTCATGTATTTTGGTGCCAAGTTGTTCAATAATTTATGAGCTAGCAAAGTTATTTTTTAAAGTCTATTCTCTGAGCTGTATGTTTTACCTTCTACCTTTACAACATGGTGCTGCACTGCCAGGCTTCACAGTCAGGATGGTGTGTTTGTGGTGATGTGCAGTGGTTGGTGTCTGCCAAACATAGCATCTTGAGTGATGGCCAAAAGGCTCCACTTATATGGTCCATAGAAACACAAGTGGCTTTGTCATCGTTACTTGCTCATAAAGTTGTGAAAGTAAAAATTGACTCTCTCCCATCTCAGATGGTGAAGCTTGTAACTCCTTCAGCATTGTCATGGTGACCTGCTGTCCTCCCTTGTGTCTCGTTCTCACTCGTTCCAGCGACTTAGTTTGTGAGGATGGCTTAGTGTATACAGACTTACACACATCACATATGTAGTAATAGTAAGTTTACAATATATATTGCAAGTATATTACCCTCTCTGGAGGCACTGTAGACACACTCTAATATGAGAAAACAACATGTTATGGGCCCAAAGGAAAGGCTGCAAAACTTGGATTTTGTGAGTCATAAACAGTGTTGTGGGATTCCTAATAAAAGACTAACTGTTAATTGACAAACCGAGAACTGGGCAGCTTGGAAATTTCACTTGGAGCATTTTCTGAGAGCTAAAGGACTGTGGGGAGTAGTACAATAGACGGAGCAGTTAGCTGCAGATGGTAACACTAACACACCAGCTGAGTGTGAAAGAAATGAAGAAAACCCTTTTCAGTGGTTGTGCTAAATTGAGCATAGCCTATTTGGTAGCAATCTGTGAAACCCTCCCTGCCTCCCCCCCAAAAAAAGGCGTGGGAGATGGCAAACGGTCAGTTTGAAATAAACACTGTTATTAACAAGCTATTTCTGAAGTAAGGAACGGATGGTGCCAATCCAGTGGCAACAAAGCCATGGAAAGATGATGTTCAGAAAACCTGGAAACCTCAATGCTGTTCACCAAATGCACCCAGATGTCAGTTAACCTGCTAAGGAAAGACAGATTTCTACACTAAGCCAAAATTAAGCCGTAACAAAGTGAATCTGTGTGGGGCAAATGGTTTTCTCAGCAAACTTCACCTTTTTTTTTTTTTTTTTTTCAATAAAATCAAATATTTTCCATGGAGCAGCCAGCAGATTAACACAGCATAACCAGGAACCTGGACCACATTACTGCAGTAAGTGGTCAGCTTTGCCTTTCAACTACTGTTAATTGGTGCTGACTGGAGGTGTGGGGAGATTTAAAATATTCTTCCTCAGGTGTTATGCTATTATTCCTGTTTTCACCTCGCTCATGTCTTCTTCTAAAGCTGTACACTGGGTCCTGTTTCTGTTTAGTTGTGACGAGAATCTGAGGCAGACGTTTTGTGAAAATCCAACTCTTTTTAATTCTTGGCTTTGCAGCAAATGAACGAGCCTGTAGAGGGTCATCAGAAGGTTGTGCTCTCATCTACTTTACACATGGCAGTAATAAACACAGTGCTTGTCGCTGATTGGAAACGATGCTTATGTGCAGGAGGCAAACAGAAGTTGTAAAAACAACAACTTCCAGGTTTTCTGATACCTTGTGTCAATATAGCCTCTCCAATGCCCAATAATAAAACAAACCTTATGAAAGTCATAAGCTTTTTGATAGCTTGTGAAATATGAAGATGGTAAGAGAATTTGCAAGAGCATAGCTGCTAGCAAACCTTTACATACGTTTTAAACTTTTGGAGGTTTTGTGATGCTTGAAGCAGAGACAGTACTGAGTTCTATGATAATGAGATGTGTAATAAGATTAACACAGAGTTGGGAACTGAAATATTTTTGTTTGTTTTTACAAATATTACCTGAAAAGTGTAGCATGCATTTGTAATCACCCCAAGTTAACAGATTGTAGAATTTAATGACAGGCGTAACTCTGCTTGTTTTAACCAGCTTTGACTGTGCAGATACTGATGCGTTTGTGAACAGTAATCAGATTACAAAATGGATTTACATCTAGACGTTTCACATGTTTGGGTCCACGTTTGGTCTCAATGGAAGCACTTTTTTCAGATCACACATGATCAACAGGATGTTGTCATTGACGCAAACCGTGAAGAAGAGAACAGGAAGTGGACGAATCATTTTTTAATGACTTAATCGCATGAACAAACAAATCCCCTTGTATTTTTAATTGCGCTTATTTAATGGAAACACTGCAATTACAAAATTATATTTTTCAGACCATGGCAGAATATTGACATTTTTGCATATTTGTAATAGAAATGCAGCTACTGGAAAATGTTTTTAAGGTCAAGGTGAGATAAGGTAATTTTATTTATAAAACCCATTTTCAGCAACAAGGTAGTTCAAAGTGCTTTACATGCATTAGGAAATACAAACAAAACAACAAACCAAAAGACAGACAAAAGTTTAAATATAAAACTACATATTGGTACATGTTTAATAAGAATAACAATATAAACTCGTATGGGTTTCTCTGGATTCTTGTTCTGATAAAACTAGATGTTGGTTCTCCATGTTTGATTCTATTAGTAAGTAAGAAACTAAGTGTTGGGTCCAGTTGTCCTGGGTTGAGTTCTATATATGTAAAATATAAAGCTAAATGTTTCTCCATGTTTGATTGTCAAATGTTTAGTTTTTAGCAGATCATGCTGCGTACTCGACAAGCCTGCTAACAGTAGAACCCGTCTCCAGGTTTTTCTCAGTCAGCAGTAGCACATCTTCATCCCAGACGCCTCGGGTCACACAGCACGGTTTTCTCTACAAGTCACTAGAGTGTTGACTTGAAGCGGATTTGTTTGTTTGTTTCTTTGCCCGAGTGACTTTGTTTGTCTGAGAAAATCTAAATCACATAATGCACATAATTAAGCAGGTAATTTGAAATTGATGCGCTGGGGCCACAGTCTTATCATCCACCAAGTACGATGTGATGGGAGTTAAGGAACTGAAGTAGTGATGGTCGCAACCACAAGTTTGTGAAAATGAAATATAGTCAACACTATATGTTGTCCTTAACCAACTTTCTCAATTTGTGGCCAAACTCACTGATTAATGCTTTGAAATGTTAATTTAATATTTCTGCATAATGTGCCAGTTCCTTTTGCAAAACACGACATGACGCCGCCACCGCCATGCTTCACAGCTGAGATGATTATCTGAGGACTGAAAGACGCCATGTTCTTCATTCCAAATATGGTCATTATGACCAAACACTTGAAAATGGTGACTTATGTTGAGGATTAATTACCCAATCGATGTATACATGATCACAATACAAGACTTATCATCACTCACAATGCTATTTTGAATTCTGCACCTGAAAATGAACCAATGCATGAAAAATCTAAAATTACTGCCTTAAATAATAAAACCCAAAGTAAAACTAAATCCTATTCAACTAATAACTAATAAAAACTAGCAAGCACACTGTAAAAACTAATTAAAACAAAAAGTCACAACATAAAACCAAAGGTATATAGAAAAATCCCAAACTGTTATAACCCTGGTTCTAACCATGTTTCTCTGAATGAAGGCTACTAGCGACACACCTCTGCTCTTTGTAACGTCCAACAGAAATGTGTCGGTCATACAAATGGACTCATTCAGTAGTGAGATTTAGCTAAACCACAGACTTAGCTTGTGGTTTTGCTTTAATTAAGTCTTAAAGTAAGTCGAGCAGAGAACCGAGGTGAAGTGGTGGTGAGTTTAGCCTGACCCCCATCTCCTGTGCGTCTGAGTCAGGGGAGCCAGACAGATGAGGCATGTTGTTTTCAACACTATCAGGTTCCTTTGTCTCCCCGTTGGCATGAAAAATGAAGGGCATTCACCTTGTTTATCTTTCAATTCAATATTTACTCCTTGTCAGATGCATTTGGGGGCTTTTCATCATCACTGTTCTCCAAGCACAATATTTCCCTCCGCGGAGTTCATCTGCTCCGTTAATGTTTGATGAACACAGCCATAAAGAGACGTGATGGGGGGGGCTACCTGCATCTCACTTTGAGTTGCTTTCTTTGTTTGTTTTTTTCTTTTATTTCACTTTGTTGGTGCTCAGAGCTCTTCCTCAATATTCTACTCCTCGGGGATTCTTGCTTTTTCAGGGACTCCCTTCTCGTTCCCTAAAGGAATGTTTTTGGGCGAGATTGAATTAGGCAGGAGAAACTGGGTCATTGGCTTTGATCAGCTTCTTGTATTGCTCGGTGTGAAGGTTAAACCTGAAGCAGGGTTATTCTCACAGCTTCTTCAGCCGGCCTGACATTTTCTTTCTTCCTGTTTATTTCATTTTCCATTTGCTTTGCGATGTAAAATGTATTTCCACTGGGTATTTTACACAAATTCATTCAGTTACTTGCGAGCCACATCAACACCACTTCATCCTGAAGGCACTTTTCACTTTGCCTTCATATGTAGTTTCACTTTTTTGTTTTTCTCCTTCTTGTTGCTTTTTCTCTGTATTTTCTGTTAATATGTAAATGACTTCTGTCATTTGAGAAGCAGCACCATTCTCTAATATCCCGCACAAAAAATAGAAACCATGATATCTAATCAATAAATTTTATTGGAATTTTTTTTTTACATTTCAGACCAACAGAGAGGTGGAAGGAAAAAGCAAACACTTCTTATAAATAAAAATGCTGAAAGTGTGGCATGCATTACTATTGTATTGTAGGACCACTGTAGAAAAAAATAAATGTAAATTTCCACCAAAAAACTCAGAAAATTTGAGAATACTCAGAAATTTTTTAGAAAAAACGTATGCATTGTATTGTAAAAAAAAAATCCAATAAAATACACTGGTTTGACATCACAGTTCTACAGTGGCTAATTAGGGCCATTATAAAAACATTTCAACCAAAAAACTAATCTTTGAATGTTTTTTAAAAAAAAAAACAAAAAAAAAACAACCTTGATTTTGAAAATGTTAAAATTTGCTACAAAAAAATAAAATTTTGAGATAAATGTCAAAATAATTTTTTTTAGAAAAAAAAAGAAAACTAAGAAATTCCTGAGTTTGAGATGCTGAACATTTGCTCGAAAAAATTAAGTAGAAAAAAAACGTTGACATTTTTGACTTCAAATTCGGGAACTTCTCAGAGTTTGAGTTTTTTGACGTATTTTTATATATATATATATTTGTATCTATGATGGCCCTAACATTCTATTTTAGAAGAGTGATATCAACGCTGTGTTGGAGTTTTTACTTGGCAGACAAACACACAGTAGCTTATAATTGTGATGAAATTGAAAAATGGTTCAGATTGTTTCTTATAAATGAATATGTGAAAATGCATTTGTATTCAACAAATGCATTTTGTCAAATTCAAATGCATTTGTATTCCTGACTCACTCAGGAACTTGAGTCAATTCACTACTTTATACTATCATGTCCTGTGAATCCCATCTCTCCCAACTTTGCTCATCTAGAACTGAAATTTCTGCCTATTTTACTTTCTGAAACAATAAAAAACGTAACTCCATAGGATGGGGAGCATCAACCAGCATCACTTCAAACTGATTCTTCACTGGATTTACATCTTACAGCTTTTTTTTACAGCCAGGTTTGGATTTTAGCCTCCACCATTCCAATGCCATCTCAGCCATGTTTTTGCTCTTAGCAGCTCAGTAATGCATGTAATATCCACCTGCACAAAAATGATTGAAATAAATGACATGCATGTCTCAGAGTAATCCAACCTGTCCTGAACTCTTGTTGAAGTCCATTTGGGATCAATTTGTTAAAAGCCCCAGATGCGGAAGGAAATCAGAGTCGGCTGAAACGGGAGGGGAGGAAAGTAAAGGAATGTTTTTCTTTGCTGCTGTAAAGAGAAAATATTCATCTTCACTGCTTTTCCACGACAGTGACAGTCGCACTGTTACCCTGCTGCTCACAGTTTGAATGGCTCAAGTTTCCTTGTGATGTTTGAGTCCTCTTAACAGCGAGACATTTTCTTTCTTTTTTTTTGGACTGCGTGACTCTTGGATTTTGATGGAAAGTGACAAAAATTACGCCTGAAGCACAAAGTTTGCTGTATTCAGCCAACACTCTGGCTGTCCGGGGGCGTTTGGCTGTGGAGCGGACAACATTCATGATCCATCGCCAGATCAAAGCCGGCCGCTTCCCCGTGAATCGACAAGTGTAGAAAGTTTGGTTTCATTCGTTTGCTTCTCGCACAGATGCTGTTTTATAGCTCCTGGATCTGCAAGGTTTTATTTGCCTCCAAGGAGGAAACAATGGCCCTTGATAAAAAGGCTGTCATGGGAGTGTCGATGTTTGACAAATTGATTTGAAAAGTAGATTTATACACACATTTAACATTTTTCAGAGTTAATACTCTTCACCTTCAGATGAGTTACTGAACAGACTGAGTTTAAATGCCGTTTTCAATACTTCAGAGTCTGTCATTATTTTTATTTTTCATATTTCTTTGTACTTAATTTAGGACTTTAATTACAACCTGATTATGATTCACTGGCAAAAACGTACAAATAATTTCAATAATTATGACAGAAATTCATCTCAGGTGGTGTAAAGTTATGAATTTAACAATGAGGATATTGCTAAGATTAAAAAAATATTTTTTTCTAATTTTTAATGCCTTAAAAAAATAAAGTTTATATTTATGTCAACTAGACATGATTATAAGAGAAGGGATACACTATATATAATCTTTGTACGATCAACTCACATTATGTAAATAATTTGATCTTGTATCCATGTAAGAAGAGTATTTTCCTTTTCATTCTCCTTTTGGCTTTCCTTATTGCTGTTTTCTTATTTCACATGTTCAGTTACCACTTTGCAATTTTTTGAATGTCAGAGAGAAGTTTCCTCCTGGCATCCCAGAGCAACACCTGCTCAGTCCTTCTAAATGATGTTGTGACCTCTGACCTTTACCACGCTGACTGAGCCCTGTAGAGTTTGCATCGTAGCTCTTAGGTTTTGAAGTTTCTTCAAGCCTTGAGCTGTTTGGACCTCTGGGCGAGGAACTCGTTGGAAAAACTCCGTCTCAAACTTGAAAATGATCCTTTTTTGCTGTGAAACATTATTTTATGTTTTCTGACTTTTTTCTCAGTTATATTTATGCCAGTTAATTGTTTTAATTGGTTATCAGATGCCATCAGCTCCTGTTTTAAATACTATCGGATAAAAAAAAAACAGGACTAGACTCCCTTCATACAGCCACTAGGCTCTACTACTAATCCTCCTCTTGTGGTAGCACAGAGCTTCATGAGTTATCACTCTACTGTTGATGTGCATCTCCAAAACATCCTAAGAGTTTCCACAGATCAGAGCAAACATGAACAAATTTAGTATTAAGAAACAATGCCAGGCATTTATCCTCAAATAAAACGGCACAAATCTGTTGTTACTGTTGTGTTTTCTGCATTGATCCCGCAAGAACAATCTTCATGACTGCAGTGTTGCTCATTTGATGCAGTTCCCTATTTAGTCATGATATTTTAAGTAAACTCCAATGTAGAGGGTTATGGAATATCCTAAATCTAAGTGAATTTGTTGTTGATGATTTTTTTTTCATCCAACTGGTGTTGTCTGAGCTCCGGACCTGACAACAGGACCTGGAAATATCTGAAATTGGCAGCAACATCAGTTCCGTCAGTTTTTAGTTTTGGAGCGAAGTCATTAAAAAGTCATCAAAAATGTTGTTTTATTTATTTTTCATCCCACGCATGCAGTGTGGTGGATTGTAAATCGACCAGAAAAATGTCTTCACCTAGTGGAAAACATTAAAACATGTAATTTGGAAGAGATTTTATAATGAGGCAATGAGAAAATATGAAATTAAAAGAAAATAAATAATCAGAGATGACACTGCAATAAAGTACATTTCTGTCTTCTAATATGATTTTATTCTGGAAACATCATGACCTTATTCTTGTATATTTTGACTTTGTCTTATGACTTTTTTCTCATATTATGACTTTTCTTGCATTATTACAAGTTTATTCTTGTTGCATTATTTTCATATTACTTCCACTTACTGTCATATAATTTCTTTGTATTCCTATAATTTAATTCTTTTTTTCTTAGCCTGGCCCTAATAGTCCATCATATAAAACACAACTTGACCAAAGTCATGTCTAAGAAGTTGCACATTACACTTTTAAAAGGTGCTGAATGTTTAAAACTGAAACAGTGGAAGTTTTCAGATCAGTCAAAGTGCAGACGAGCTCTTCTGGTTCTGTTTCACTGCAGACCCATGAGATACACAAAGCCACGTCTCCTCCTTCCATTATCAAGTCGGAGCGGAAGGAGAACCAAGTGCAGCCACTCCACCATCACGCTGCACACAATTAGCCAGCTGCAGGGGGACCGTATGGCTGTCATGTCTCCTGTTGTTCCGAGGTGAAGACAAGGGCTGTTTGTGAAGGCAGAGTGCCCAGTAAACAGAGGAGCCCCCACCACCAACCTTTTACACACTCACTGAACCACACACAGATACACCTCCCAACCAGCCAAAATGTCAGCCTGTGAGTCTACAGTAAGCTGCCACAGTCTCCAGGCTTTACTTTAGCCACTGACGAAGGTACGGGGTTCTGTGGAATGTTAATTATGTTAATGTAGTCAATGTTTACTCATTGACTACAAGTTTGATATACATAAAATAATAAATCATCTATTGTCTGTACATGATTGATCCTGTTGCTAAGTTGCAAGGGGAAGATACCCATCTCTAGGAAGGTCCATCCTAGGTTTCCAGTCATAGAATCTCAATAAATTTTGATTTGGAAAAGATTTCCTTACATTAGCTTGATTTTCACTCAAGGTGACTCTATATTTCATGCTTTTCTTCACATAACTCTGGTCCTCCTTAGACAGGTTACCAGTTCATCACACGGAGCCAAACAGAGGGCAAACAATGTGACCTTGCAACTGTCTCTGAAATGCTGACTCTCCACCTTATCGGCTTGGTGCTGCATACAAAGCAGTTTGTGGTACTGGTGGACATGGTAACACATACATGGTCTTAACAATCAACCTTTGGGCGGACGTGTTTAGTGGTGGATGTCTGCCTTGAGAATGCACAGACCTCTGCCAAGTGAAGTATGCCCAAGTATTTAGGGGCCTTGTCATGTCAATATGGACCAAAACCTTTGAGGGATGTCAAACCCCTTGATGAAGCTATGCTTCAAAGAATTAAGGGCATCAGAGCCAAACGTAGATCCAGCCAGGTGCCAGTGGTCAGTATATTTGTTATTAGTATTTGTTATCCAGACCAAATTGCTTCTCAATTAAAGTCTTGCTAGACACAATTTTATGGATTTTGTATGTACTTTTTATGCTTAAATGAGTTTGTCTGCATATTGCAAGTTGGGGTGGCCACTGTCTTCGGTGTGAGTATGTGCTTGTATAGTTATTTGTTTTCTATGATTAGCTAAATTAATTTTTAAAAACTGTTTTAATCCAGTTCTTGTTCATTTTGATTCAGTAATACAAATTCAAGTTCTCCTTTCCTTTTCAAGACCATCTCTCCCCACAATAACAGTCAAAATAACCAGTTTACAGAAACATCAAAACATGGACCAATATATGTAAAACTTGATTCTTACTGTCTACTCATACCAATACATATCTAAAAAATATAGACATTCTAACACAAGAACTCTTACCAATACAAGCTCTACACTTGAGAAACATCTGTCAGCAAAAATGCAAAGACTTTGAATCATCCAACCCAAACGTTCACTTAAATCCTTCGAAAATCTCTGGGAAAACCCAAAGACAGGGCTTTCTATCCCAGCTGAGCGAGCTTGAGCTCATTTGCATCTTAAGATGTGGGGGGAAAAACATCCCTACATTCTTATGTGCTGATGTGGATACCCATGAGGAGTCGGTTCTAAAAGTCACGGAAAGTCGTTTGAGAGAAGTCAGCTTGAGGCTGTAAAAGCACAAGGTGAATAAACATTTTGTTAAGTAACTCAAATCAGTACAACACAAACTATTTTCAGAAAACAATAAGAATGGCTAACGCATCAACACAGGACGTGAAAGTTGAATTATATGGTCTCTTGACACGAGGTATTCCATACAATTAGAGCAGCGACAGAAACGGCTCTGTTGAAATGGGAACAGCTATGTGACTGTCATTGTTGTCCTTATGCATATTTGTCTGGGCACAGAATTTCTGATGTTTTTTCCCTCTAAATGTTGCCAAAGTGGCTCTAAACAGAGCCAAATATAAATGTCTAACCCCTCCCCTCCCTCTTGCTATCGCTCCCACCCATTAGTTGAGATGTCAGTGCGGTCTCCACGGTGACTGAGCTGAAGCTATATGTGCTGCGACAACCAGTCAGGGTCACAGCCTCTCATTTCAGCAAATGGGCCCGACTTATTTGCAGGTTTGGGGAGCCGTGGAGCTGGGGCGCTGCTGAAGAGATCATTTGCATGTCTGCCAAGTTTCAGACAGAGGAGTAGCATTCCCAGGGAATTAGACGGGAGTTGAACTTATCTTCCAGCCTGAAAGGGTCGCAGGTGATGGCGAAATGATCAACAGTCTCGCGGTTTGGACGAGAGCTGAGGCGATACTTATCAGTCCAGGCAGAACTCCATTTTTACCCCCTTCCCTTCCCAATTGGTAACTCATTAACAGCTTTGGTCAACAAAAGCAAATAATTATCACCCTTAGATAATAGGGCTGTAGTGATACAATAATCTCACGATACGATTCATGATATTCGGCTCATGATATGATATATATTGCGATATTCAAGCGATACAATTCAATACACTTTTGCGATTTTCTGAAAAATTTCAGAGGGACAGAGTGATTTTGGTGACATTTTCTGACTGTTATAGAGTTGGATTGAATTAATTTAACTGAAAACTGATTAAAAGCACCAACTACACAATACCTGGCTCTGGTTGGACACAGACTTAAAGTCGACAGCTGGACAAAATGACTCAAAGAAGTGNTACAAACTGTAGCTTCATGCATTAGTAAAGTAAATAAAGTGAACCAAGTTCCTGCTCTGAATAGTTTGATACCTTTTTAACCTGAACATCTGAATGAATCACTCTAAGCCTGATGACCTGGTGAAGCAAGCAGTGAGTGAACAAGGTGACAGTTGGATGTTAAGATACTTGTGGATGAATATCAATTTTTTTTCTAGGAAAGAAAATATTGATATATATTGCAATATATTATAGATATTACCGGGCCCTACTAGAAAACATGTTTTACTTAGCTCCGGATCAGTAGCTAATGAAGCTAGCATCAGAATGAAAAATAGAGGGTAAACTGGTAGACTAGAATTTAAGAACTTCTGTTTTAGCTTGATAAGAGGAAGACGATTCAAGCCACTGAGAAAATCAAAAATCCTGAATTTTGACCTCAGAAAAAAAAGTGAAGTAGCTCTAATTGTCTTTCACATATTCTAAATGAATTCTATTTGGAAAAGATTTCCCTCTCTTGATTTTCACTCTTTATTTCTTGTATCTCCTCACGCTCCGATAAAAGCAAAAATAGTTTCTGGCACAAACTATTTCTATGCCAGAAAAATTATCATTTTGTGCATAATAGTGCACAAAATTATCATAATTATTTTTAATAGAGCCACCAACACCAACATATTAAAATGCAAAATGATGTTTTCAGAACTGCCCACACTGCATGAATCATTACATGTCAATGAACTATAAAGTGGCGTAAAAGTGGAAATATTTTGCAATTTTTAACAAGATGACAAGATTATTTTTCTTCTTTGCAAGTTGGAAACGTATGTTTTTCAAAAAAAAACTTTGGCTGAAATACCTTATCTCAAAATTTTTCACAAAAATTGGTGAAAAAAAGTGGTTTAAATAAGTGCTAACTCCCACCTGCAGGTGGCAGTATCTTCTCCACCGCTGCCTTAGCGTTCCTTTAGGTCAAGTTATTGAACGTGATTGATCTGGTGATTAGCAAAACTTGAGCTATTTAAGTTCTTTAAGGGATAAAAATGTTTTGTCCTATTTGTCTGGCTGTTATTTTTTTTCTAATCTTTTTTCTCGTGTAGATATTGAAGGAATTTAAGGAGGGAAAAAATTGCAACATTTTTTGCCGACATTTATGAAAAAAAAAAGAAAAGTGCCATGAATTCAGTTGATTTTATTGCAAAAAAAAAAATGAACAAAACCAATCTTGAAAGCCTGGAGGGACTGAATAAATTTGGAAGCAAACCCCAATACATGTTCTTCTTGCTAAATATCTCCACGACATGAACACGTCGAGTTAGTACAAATACTATTCAGATTTTTGAAAAAACAATGTGTCATTCTTGGACCTCTGTCTCTTTAAGAAACTCCTGCTTTTTGTGAAACTCCGCCTTCAGGAACTCATCACATCATTGCTCCTCTATTAACCCTTTAACAATGTTTTTTTTACCAGCGTCTCACTGAGAAGTAGCTCCTATAAAGAGCTCAGCAGATACTCAGTTCCACCAGGTGTTTGCTAATTGCTTCTGACTAGTCTGAAGGAGCTGAGTGAGGGAGTTGCTGGCGAGGGCCGCTGAATGGTTGCCATGGTCGATTAATGCATGAAAGAATCAAAGCAACACTCCAGCTATGTTTTTGATTATGGAATATCATTACAACATGATAGAAAATTCAAAAATAACTATTACTCAATACCGTCCCTTTAATAAGTCTGCACAGTCACAATCTAACACTTTGTTTTATACAGTAGGACTAAAAATGTCTTAGGCCCCTTTTTAGCAATGCTAAACGTTGTTAGCTTGGTCATGCATCAAGCTGTTGACAGCCAAAGTAATAAAAACATTGAATGAAGGACGTTCAGGAAAATCATTTTATATTTAAATGACTTTCTTGGTGACAGATGGTCCCATGATATGAGGATATGCTGCATTGTCCATCTGGATTTGGTTATTTTTCCTCTACATTTCACAAGATGAAATCCAACTACAGCTATGTGTTCACAATAAAAGGGGGCTGGAATCGACTTCACCTTAAGATAAGTGTTACAAAGCTACCAACTCATTCCTTGGCTTCAATGAAGTTCCCATCATTTGAGGATAAGCAGCGTTTAATCCCAAACCTAAATTTGTGAAATCGGCTCAGCCTTTTTTCAATCTTTGTTACATTACAACCAAAATTCCCTGTATGTTAATTGAATAAAATTGAATGACTGACCAAAATTAGCTCATTTTTATAAAGTGTCAAGAAAATAATAATTGGTGTATAAATAGATATCTTAAAAAGTCTAAAGTGCATTTCTTCTTATTCATTTACCATTCTAAAAAGGACTATTTTAATAAATTTAATTAATTTTAATTATTAATCCTTAATATTAAATCTAAGTTGAAACTAATTATTGAAGTGTAATTTTTCAAGCTCATATTTATGATTGGCCTCCAGTGAAATGCATCAAGCTGCTAGCATCGCAAGTGCAAAATGGACAAGTAAGATTCTGACAAGAAATTTACCAAAGAAACCGTCCAGCTGCTTGGATGCTGCACAGCTGCTCCACCAGAGGTCTCACTGAATCGGATGGCTCATCAAAAGTTGAGTAAAATCATCTGTAAATACGGCAACTACAGTATCCCCAAAACGCTGCTTTGCTGCTCCATAGCATAAAGACCTCGTTGTTCCAATTCCTGAATAGGGATGTCCATGTGTCCTCTAAAAGCTGGTGGCTGAAATATTAATATATGTCATGTAAGTGTTTATATTTGTTGCCGTTATGATTTTTAATGACTTATCTCGTGCATGAAAATTGTTTTTCTTTTTGACATTTAAAAAGTTTTGTACACATTTGTAATAGCAACATAGCCAGTATCTTAACAGCTGTTTCAAAAAAGCAGAGTTGCACATATTGAAATTCCAAATATGAGACAGCTTAATGGAAACACGACTATTACAGAAAAAAACCTCTCGCTTTTCGCGATCAACCATTTTGATATGGTTTTTTGACCGTATCAAAATAAATCATTTTTAAGAAACTGCAATGACGTTTTTTTGCATCGTTGTTGTATCAGTCAATAATACTCTGACGTCTTCTCTGATTGGCTGATCAATGATGAGTGCTAGTACCATGACTAAATTGAATGTCGTGTAACCGTTTACATCCGTCACAATAATTTTTAATGACTTATTGCATGAACAAGCTTACTTTTATGTGTGATTTTAAATTAATTTCTTAATTAATGGAAAAACAGTAATTGCGAAACTGAGGTTTTCCTTCGACATTGGCAGAATATTGACAGATATTTGAACACGTTTGTAATTGAAGCACAGCCACTGAAGAACAAACGGGATTATTCTATTCCATTCTACATTATTGCCAACAACAGGGATGACAAAGATAAGGCAAATTCTACATCAGGATTATGAGATGTGCTGTTTTTGATGGGTTTGGACTTTCAACGTGGGAGTCATAAAAGACGCAATCGCGAAGTAGCTAATTTGCAGTCAAAGACTTAAGACAGTCTAAAGCAACGTAATAAAACAGAAGAGTACAGTATTGACTGGCTGTCTGTTGCTACGTTGTTACATTGGTTTTGTAAGTGCAGCCACTTGAGTTCAGATGAAAAGAGAGCGAGCATAAATACCAGGGACACTCATCGTGCTTCCACAGAACTCTTCAAGAGCTCCTTCAACACACGGAGAGCTAAACTGTGTCCAGCCGAAAGGTCGAGTGCTTGCAGAGAGCGCAGGATGGAAACAGTTTCCACCATCAACCTCTCTGTGTGTGTCGGCTCTATTTACACACCCCGGCACACACAGCCAGAGGCTTCCCAGCTATTTAATTATTAATTAATAGAGATCAAACTCTGCACTACTTCTCTTGATTTTTGGAGGCTGATCTGAAACAATAAGCCGGCATCTATCTGCTGGGACTGACAGCGAACAGTCGATATTTTTGTACTCGAGTTGCAAATTGATGGAAGCTCGCAAACACTTGTGTGGCGGTCCTCCAGGGCAAAGCGGAATGAGACGAGATAACAAAAAGACATAAAGACAAAGAGAAAACGGGGATGTTAAGATGCTCTTATAAAGAGCTCAGACTCTCAACCTCAGGAGGACGATACTCTGTAGATATATCAGTACATAAAACCTTTACAATTCCTATTTCTGTCTTGGTTTCTGCTTTATCTTCTTTCTTTTTTTTGATTATACTACAAGTTTGTGCTCCTTATTTTTCCACCTTGCTATGGCTATGTAACTACGGATTCCTTAAGAGAAGTTACCTGCTTTCCCAAAGAACTATAACTTTAAAATGGGTGGCCTTACATAGCACTGAGCATCCTTATGGTTTCAAAACACAGGGAGGACATTTCATTGGTTACTATTTTCTGAAACAACTTACAAAACATACAGTTAACAGGTTCAGTTGTATAAAAAAATCTATTTTGCAAAATGGAATTTTAAAGTTGCCGACTAGTCTTTGTAGCTTCATTGTAAAACAACAACCAATGGCTTTATGAACGATTAAAGTGCTGTCATATATATAGACATTGGGTGGACTTTTTAACACAAAAATGAATCATTATTTTTGAATCTGGAAGTTGGTGATGGCAAGTTCGGCTCTTTTCAGAGAGCCAGATCTCACGGCTCCCATAAAAGCTTGTTCTTCTACTCTAACCCTTCTTTTGAATTGAGAAATGTTGCTTGTTTTGTCAATATACTGTATAGTTTTAGAGGTGCAGATAAGGCAGCTACTGTAACCCTGATAGAGTAACACATGTTACCCTCACTTTGCTATGCTAATAAGCATCCAGCCAGTTTGGTGCTGCTCAGGTCAGATCAGTCTTCTGGAAGCGTTACACAGTTTTAAACATGTTTCATCCACACTGCTGATTTTCTCAGAATCCCTTTTTTTTGGCTAAAGCCAGTCGCTTCCCCAGTTGTAGCTCCATGTTTCAAAAGTATACATAGCTCCAGCTTGTCTAAAGTGACTCATTACGGAAGGCTTTGTGATTGTGTGAATATCACAGAACAAAGATCTGAGACTCTGTTGTTGTTGAGAACAACCCAATAAAAATGGATCAAACGCTACATGAAAAGCCCCTGAAGACATGTTCAAGCCCCTATATAATGCACTCATTTGACTAAAGGCTTTTAAAGCCCACTTATCCTTAAAAATGAGAAATAGGGTGAGGATTAAAGTCATAACTGAAGAATCACGTGCGTTTCGTGCATTACTTGAAAAGTAATTTGTTTCTCTGTGGCTACATGAGTGAAGCAGGAGATTTAAGGCGTGTTGTCCTGGTTTTCAACGAACGCTGCCGCCGCTGCACGCCCAAAGGGATGAAACAGAAATTATCAATGCTAAGTAATGCGAGACAATGATGCCTGCATATCTCACAGAACACAATCGAAGCACATGTGCAACCCGCAGCACCCACTTTAGTCGTCGTCCATGCATGTACACACAATAGCAGACTCTCAATCCGCTGTCTTCCACTATGTACTCCCTGACTTTTATCTTTTATTTTTAACCAAAGCTTTTGTTTCTCACTCAGCCCAAGTTGTCTAATCAATAAAACCACGCAGTACTCATTGCAACACATTATTAGAATTGAAAGATTCTGCTATCGGCTTTTTGTGGGCTTTGACTGATACAGCTTTCACTTCAAAGTTCAATCAAGCCTTATTGGTGGCGTCCGGGGGCCCATTGCTCTCTCTCAGGAACCAGGAAACCGAAGCGATAGACTGCCATCTTGTGAGAGAGAAAAAAGGGCAGATGAGCCAGAAGCAGAAGTGGCAACACCACAGATTTGCTTGCCTGCAGACTACTGCAAATAGCACTCGATGCATAATCCGTATATAACACAGTCTGGTCACATCAACACAGGCCAATTGAACATGTGGTTCAGCTTTATAGTGAGACAGACATAAGGTGCATATACACTTTCCAGTGGAACGGAGGGTTTAAGGCAGGATAAAAAGTCTATGCTGCTCTCCGTTGGAGTTCATTAGCATGCTAATAGCTCACTCCCTTTGAAAACCCTCTCATCTATAAGAATGTCACTGCTAATCTGTGAGATTCCTAATAATGGCGTTGTGGCGATAAACACCATGCGCCGTGTTTTTCCTCGTGTCTGTGTGGAGAGACTGGATGAGTCGTTAAACAGTTTTCATTATTTCTTTTTGTAGATTTTTGATTTAGGTCGTCCTTTCTTGTCTTTTTTCCTCCTCCATACTCCATAGTTTCTGTTACTTGCTCTAATGCATATCCCTTCTCACTCTTTTCTTTCCCATTGTTTTATTTTTCTGTCTGATGTAATCAGGAACCGCCTGCCTGTGGGTAATCTTGATAACATTAAATCATCTCGATGCTGAATCAGATTAAGGTTTAGTTTGTTTCTCACCCAAGAATATTTCTGCAAAGTGCTAGCACTCTAAAAGCCTAAACTAATATAAGCTAATGAAAGGAGCATTTATTTATTATTCTGGATAATGGCAGTTCACATCTTTCATTTCAGACTCTGTGTTATGTAGCAGTAACACTGCAACACTGTTCCAATATATAGCACAATATGTAACTGTTACCTTCAGTTGTCATAACAATCCTACATATATCAAATTTGACTTTGTAATTTACCACTTTGAAATTGGACTTCTGTCTCTTTAAAAGATCCTCCTCTTTCTGAAACTCCTCCTCTATTAACCCTTGAGGAACGTTCTTACCCACATAGCATTGTGAAGAAGCTCTCATGTCTTGATTAGTTTTAAAATGATATTTGGTGTTATTGATACAAATTTAGCCATTAATTTAATAATGCTGAGAATACTAAGATGTTTTAAGTTTTATAAAGCAAAGTCAATGTTTCAGAAGTCGCCCCCTTTGCTTTACAATACATCAGTGGTCCCCAACCTTTTTGTTACCGCAGACCGGTCAAGACTCCGACAATTCTGCTGCGGACCGGGGGTGGGTGTGGGTGAGGGTGCAGACTCGGACAGTTCTGTGGACGGGGAGGGGGGTTTCACACTTTTGATCCTTAAGAAACTTTCCAAAGACATCTGCTCTGTTTCTTACTCATTTTTTGCTGCTTGTGGCTCAGTGTTGGCGTGCAAGTAACCAAGAGAATCCGGTTAAGGTATTTTCAGAATAAAAGATCCTCCAGACTTAAATAATACATAAAACTGAAATATTTAATTATTTATTGCAAGTACCGGTTGCGCTTAAAACAGAACTAAGTACATTTACTTTTGCTCAAATGCTGGTGTATTCTTGCCACAGAAAAGGATTTGAGTCATGCTGGCAGTTACTTTGTAGTGCTGTTTAAGACAGATGTCACCTTTATAGGAAATATAATCACATCAATATTTTACAAATAAATATTTTTTTCCCTTTTTTGTAAATCGCTAAAAATGAGCTTATTTTGATGTGTCAAAAACTTGAAAGCTTCTTGACTTGGTTCACCAAAAAGATTTTTAGCTACTAGTTTACATAAAGTCTATCCGTGACTAAAGAAGGTAAGGGAATTGAGGGTGTGGTTAAGCATTTGTGGAGTTGAGTTTGGCAGCTTGTAGAATGACTACAATTTGAAAAGTATCAACATTTATGAAAATGTACCCATCTTATATAACTTTAAACCTCCAAATATTTGCACTGGGGAGATATTTACAGAGAGGATGATAAGTATTCACTCAAGGAACCAGCGTAAAAGGTGGTAAGCCATCAGCAATCTGCCTGTGTTATACACATACAGAAAGATTCAGAGTAACTTCCTGATATGCAAGTGAAGTGGTATAAAAATGAATAATAATTTAGAGTTTATGTGCACACTGTTTTATGGATTTTTACACTGCCTTATTTTTCTAGAAGCTAGTAACTATGACTGGAAAATGACTTTGTTCCATTTAGCTTATGTGCTTCACACAGCTCGATAATTAGTGTCACACTGCCTCCAAGCTACATTTCCTGTGTAAATACTTATATACTTCTATGTAAATAGCCTCCCAAATCAGCAAGATGACAATTTAAAGGTTCATAAAATTGCATTTGGATAAACTCCGTGAAAATGTAAACATTTTTAGCCCGCTTAAGGCTTGTGACATTAAGTGCTGATAACCTTTTTAACAGAACCTTACATAGCAAACCCTGAACTCTCCCTGTACATCTCTATGGACTCCCAAATCGAAAGAACAAAATGGTAATGGTTTGATAGACATTTTTATAGATCTTCTCTACTTTAAGGGATTCTTCTTACAAACATCTCAAAGCCTCCCACCATAAGAGACACAGCAGTGTTGTACTGTGGAACACGTTTTATTTGTGTGTGTGTGCATTTTGGATGTTTCTTGAATAGTTCCTTTAGTGTTTCAGCATGGAGCTACAATCAAATGGCGCAAGCTGTGAAAATCCAAGAATTTTCTCTTTAAGCAGGCCCCTGCGGGCTGACGCTGCCCTCCGGACTGATCCCTTGCCTCATCACGGCGTACATGTTGCCATCTCAATCTCAGAGACGACGGTTGAAGACGTAGCATCGGGGCTGCTTTGAATAACGGTCCTTTAGGGACGATTGCGAGAGTTAGCATCCGCATGACGACAGCTGCCGTTAGCCGTAAACGACGAAGCTTCTCGTGAAGCTGTGCGCGCTTCGATAAATTCCCTTTGTTGTCACTGTGTGGTGCTTGATTGTGACCTTAAAGGAAAAAAAATCCAATCCCCTGCTTCCAGAGGAAAGCTGTCACTGCTGCTCTTCATCTGAAGCTCGCTGTAAGATCCAACACCTCACTGATGCAGCCTGTAGGAGCTCTGTGATGTCCCCGTGGATCTCGGGAGCTTTAAAGAGATTCCAACACTTCACTCATGTTAGAATTTTTCATACTCCTCCCAGAAATCCAACGCTCTCTTTTAGTTTCTGTAATCTATGGCGTCACTGTATCCTGTAGATCCAATGACAGTTTTGGTTACTATAAAATGTGTGAATGAAATTGCCTACAACACTGGTTGTTATGAGTTGTAAAACTCATTTACATATCTGAAATAAACTCGGCTACCCCTATGTTTTGCAGAGGCTTTAAAGGCTGGTTGAAAACCAGAGAAATCTTATATCTCTAAGCTCAGTATCTGAAGTCAGGGAAATTCTTCTGGAGTGTCTTCCTATGGCTTATTTAATGCTTTTTCTATTAAGTAGAAAATAAAATAAAAAGACAATAAAACAATAAGACAATAAAAAGCTCTTTAGGTTTATTTTAATCTAACGTTTTCCTTCTTGGTCCTTGTACTGTCTACTGGTGCATTCTCTGTTACTATGTTCTAGGCACTAAAACCGTTTAACATAACATTACTAGATGTGTTTCCATTAAAATTGTGTGTACCACTTTGACAAGATTTGCCTAATGTAAAAAAAACAAACCGATTTGTAATTGTGGTGTTTTTATTGGATGGGGAGCGCAATTAAAATCACACATGAAAACGTTTGTTCACATAAGTCACCAAAAACATGCAGCGCCATTATCCTCCAACTACTTCCTATCGCCTTCTTCTTCCAGCAGCAACATCCTGTTGTTGATCATGTGACTGGTGTGATTTGCGGGGGCATTGAAACTATTTCAAGGTATAAAAAGTCCACCTCATCCCTGCAGCAAAACTTGTAATCAAAAAAAGTTTTTTTCAAAATTGCTGTGTTTTCGTTAAGCTAATTTATTTTACAAAATGACAAATTACACAATCAAATTGTCAATGGAAATGCTGTTACTGTCTTTTTATTATCACCAGGTGGTGTTTATAAATGTTTCTCTTGTTGTTTGATCACTTATCCTCTTAGTCCAAAAGGACGTCTGCATCCACACACACAAATCTTCTTTCCTCCACCAAAAAAATGAATAAATAAAACTGTACATATAATTTTATTTATTCACTTACGTTTACATTTATGATTTCATTAAAGAAGATTACTCAGTGTGCCTATTTGTGATGTGAACAGAAAAACATTCTATTCTCTGGTTGGTCCAGAGGGGGCTATTCCCCCCCTATGGCTCCTCTGGGGGGCGCCACTGTCCCCCTGTAGCGGCTGACAGGGCAGTTATTTCCTTTTGCCCAGCAGTAAGCTGAACTGGAACAGCAATACGTTTTTCAGTGCTCTAGCAACACTTAAAAAAACTGGACCTGGTTTGGTGGAAAAGCCTCCATGTTTAGCCTTTTTTTTTTTTTAAAACATCCTTTCAGCATTTGTCATGAAAACACCAATCATCATGTGAATGTAGGCTAGTACTCTACGCTCGATTTTGAAACTGTGGGTCTACTGTTAAAACCGCCGACAGTCAGAACCCGCAATTTTGAATGAAAACTATCCCTGAGTTAATTTCAGACATTTTTTATTTTTTAGCTGAAATCAACAAACCTAAATCATCCCCTGCAGGATTTAGTCCAGCCACCCTTAAAAGCTTCATCCGAATCTCCTAGCAACAAAATTCACTTTTGACCGATATGTGAATTGACGTGTGATTACTGTTTGCTATCTGTAGCTTCCTGTCTGTCCCTTTAGCCTGATATTGCCCATGGTCTGCTGCTATATCAGGGTGCAGAAACCGTCAAGCTAATTCCCTCTATCAACGCCTTATTATCAGATGTGCTGCATGCTCCCTGGAGGAGATGAGAACTCCTCCAGTTGTGGCTAATGCCTGTGAGAAGAGGCTATCTACATGGCCAGACAGCCTCAACACAGACAGGTAGCATTTAACACCCGAGCCCACACCAACGTCACATCCCCTGCTCCGTATGCCAGCCATATATTGCCATGTAATGAGGCGGAGAGCGAGGATCGGATCAAAAATTAAAAGTCTTTCAACCCCAGCAAATTGTGTAGAGGTAATAAAAAAAAAAACAGCAATGAGCTACGTTGCAGTTAAAACGTATTTCCTGGGGCAGTGTGAGGTACAGAGGTAGAGTCTTTCCCTCTGCTCTATTTAGCCAGTTGCTGTTTGATCTGCTGCTAAAAAAAACCTTCAAGTGTCTCACCCTTCACAGATTCCTTATTTCACCAAAAAAATAAGCTAAGAAACAAAAAATGCAGATTTTGACTGATGAGTTAATTTATTAAAGGGATAGAGTTGTGTTTTCCAAGCACATAAAATAATTTTATAGCATAATCCATAATATTTGTTATGAAAATGCTATTAAATATGACTTAAAAGAAATTGGACTTTGCAATTTAATGCATAGAATTTGGGTGTCTGTCTCTTTAAGAAACTCCTCTTTCTGAAACTCCGCCTTCGGGAAGTCATCACAGATACGCCTGTCACAACATGGCTCCTTTGTTAACCCTTTAACAACATTTTTACCAGCGCTACATTGAGAAGTAGGTCGTATTCAAACTGAGCTGAGGTGCAGTTACGCCAGGTGTTTGCTAATTGCTGCTGGCTAGTCTAAAGGAGCTGAGTGAGACGCGGGGAAGAGTTGTTTGTGAGTCAAACCCTCAGAAGCTTGAAAACTGAATCTCTGAGGATAATCTGCGACTCGAAGGCGGAGCCAGGTCCACCAGGCGTTTGGCGCAGCTGAGTGGTTGCTTTAGGAGATTAAAGAATTTCTCAAACATGCATGAAAGAATCAAGGCGACACTCCAGGTATATTCTTGATGAGAGAATAACATGATAGGATGAAGCTACAAAAAAAAGCTAACTTTACTTAATACTACCCCTTAAAAAAATGTATCAGATGAGACCATGCAAAAGTCATGTTAGCATAGCAACTGAAAAGGCCATTAAGACCAGACTGTAACGTTACCCTGACGGCCTCTGTTTCCCAAAGTTCATCTTTTTATCTGTAATTGTCGATGGATGAAGCTTTTATCCCTTAAAGCCTGAACAAATGTCTGCCTCACAAGTTGATAGCTGCAGTTAGAGGTGTAGCGATACCACATTCACACTGACACACACACACACACACACACACACACACACTCACACACACACACCCACACACACACACACACACACACACACACACACACACACACACACACACACACACACACACACACACACACACACACGGATAGAGCGTCTGGGTAGTGGTGAAAAAGATACGGAGTCTTCACACCGCCTGAGGGGATGTCTGGAGCAGAAGGAGGCGGCGGCGGCCGTATGCGTGCGGTGGGGAAATGATTATGAAAATGTTGGCTACGTCATGCTCTCTCCGGCGTGACGGATAGACCTGCTACTGATGAGGCGCCGGGGCAAAAGCGAAGATAGCGGTGAGGCATAAACGTAGTGGGGGTGACGGTTTAGAGACATGCGCTTATGAACCGGTACACATGCTCTCGCAAAGATAACCACGCAAAGACATAAAGTTCCCGAGAGCCGTCGTTGTTAGAGGGTGGCAACGCAAGCTAGGTAATAAAAGGGCTATTGATTTGAGGGTTTCCTTGCCTCGCCTAGCTTGTGTTTTAATAGCGTTATTGTAGATAGGCTGTTTGGCGAAATCCAATTTGTATTAATTTCTTGTGATTTTAGCCCTCCTCCACCCTCAATCATTACTCGTTATCAACAGGTTTGACCGAGTCAGTAAATAGACCAGTTACTATCATTACGCTTCAAAACACAACAGGCCCCATTTACTGTCTGAGGGGAAAAAACATTAGAGCCACTCTGGGCTGGATGTGCGATAGTTTGTGACTTTATTGTGTGTGATGCCTTGCTTCAAAAGAACAGACTTTAATGGTCAGAGTTTCAGCTGTTGCTACAAAAACTGCTTTCTAGGATGAAAAAAAGAAACAAAAAACAAACAAATTGAATTTCAGCTCAGCTGTCAAAATGGAAAAGTGTTTCTGTATTATCGGAAAAATGTTCAGTCGTTACAGGGGGAAAAAAGTCTAGAAGTTTCAACAACAAATACCAGCTGTTTTTTTCACAAAGATAAAAACCAGAATCCCTCCATGAAACAAAGATAAAAACAAAATATCTTGATGGGTTTCTGACTGCTTCTCTTTTCACAGTAGTGCGATGTTGGCAATAGTGTTAAGATACCTTGGGCTTTTTTTTTTTTTTTTTTAATCTTGTCGCGTCAGAAGCTCAAGGTGCTTGTGAGTCGATCATTTTCACAATCTTTTTTCCCTACAGTGGCAGCTGCAAATATTTTTAGGGCCTGTTGTGTTTTGTATCCACCATCTTTGAACATCTTGTCCATTCTTCTCTTCACTGCTAAGTGTTGCAGCAGCCTGAAGGTTTGTGTTTTACAACGACGTTGTTTTGTTTCAACTGGTCCACTTCCACTGTCTGATATTTGTGTCTGCATGAATACGTTTGAGGAGCCTTAATCCGGCATGGCGAGGAGTTGCATACATTTGTACGATGGTTTAATTAATGGCTACAAAGATTATCAAGTGGCTAAAAACTCCTGGATGGAAATTGCAACGTGGAGTTTGTCTCCAGAAAGGTGTGGCTCCCTCTCTCTCTGTGCCCTTTCGTAAAAGAAAAACTGAGGATTCTCATCGTTTGACCCCAGTTGGAATAAAACGCTGTGTGACGTATTCTTAAGCGGGAAGGTGTGTCTCCCAGGTGGCCTACGCCATTTATGAAACGTTCTGGAACCACGTTACCACATGACGACTGTTCGCCTTCCAGTAAAATATGGGAGAGCCAATAGTTTTCTGACCACTTGTAATGCAAACTGACCAAAACATTTCATTTTGGCCTCATTGAATTGTAGCATCTTCTTCTTCCTGTTTGTCAAACTGTAATTTGACATCCCATGAGTTTTTTCCAAGAATGACAATTCCTTCACTAAAAGCTGGATAGTTGTTGTGCCAACAGGTTTTTCCACCTGAATTGAGTCCTTTTGTTGTAATCCATAGTTTTCTGTTTATTTTTGAGTTTTTTCTGTGTTCATTGTGATCCTGTGAGTTGATTGATCCCAGCTGTGTCTCGTTCCTGGTTACCCTTCCAGTGTATTTAGTCCCACCTGTTGTCTGTGTTCCTGTCGGGTCCTTGTCTAACCTTGTCTTACGCATGTCTTTGTTAGCGTTGCTTGTCTGAGAGTCAGTTTCCCCTCAGCTGTATACTGTTAAGTCCTGAGGTCGTTTTGTTTCCGTGTTCAGTCCATATGTCAGTTGCTTCCGGTATTAGCTACGTGCTTGTTTGCTGCTGTGCTGCCTGAGCCAGGACTGTGTTCGTCATCTTCATCATTAAACATCATCATCTTCATCTTGGTCTCCGGCGTTCATTCTCACCACCATCAACAACCACACCCCATGACACCTTTACTACATCTGTGAGTTTAGTGTGTAGGTTTATGGTTGTGGTATAGTCTTTCTATTAACAGATAATAGATTTAGAGTGTATGTAAAACCTGCTCTGTTCTCAGCTATATTTAGTAGAGGTGCGCCGATCGATCGGTCACCGATCATAATCGGCCGATTTTCGTGAAATCGGTGATTATCGGGATCG